>LUCW03001397.1:105000-115000 GCA_001586965.3 Sphaeroforma sirkka | reverse complement strand
TTTCAGACAAAAAAGTAAAAGTAAAACGTTCAACTTATATATCAATATAACTTAACTTTATGAGGTTAGCTTGGGAGTCTGGACTCTGGAGTCTCCGAGTGTGGAGCCTGGACCGAAACTCTGGCTGTGCCATTGTGGGACTGTGGGACAGTGTGGGTACTGAAATTCCGATATGTACATTTTGGTTTGGCTTTGTATTATTCTTCAAAAATTAATTTTACGAGTCCAGTGAACACAGTCTCGAAATTTCCCATACTTGATTACTTGTGTGTATTATAATACGATGTGTTTATTTAAAATAATACGTATGTATTGGGTCCTTTCAATTTCAGATTTGTTTTTCTTTTGTGTTTTATAAATACATTCTAAAAATGACAATCGACCTTTCCAGGTTTGTTATTCTTTTGTTTATATATATATATATATATATATAAATATGATTTTTTAAAAATAAATAAACAAATACAAATACACAAGTTGGTACTAAATACATATTTACATTATGATACATACGTAAATACACACTATTTTTAAAATAAACATAGATAAAAATACAGAGCTATTTCATTGCAATCTTGCTATTTTTTTAAAAATGAAGCGCCTTTTTATTTTTTTAAAATCGGTTCAATACACATTACAAATCAAATCAGGTGCCTCCGAAATTTGTCGAATTTGGGAATGCCGGAATGGGGAGCCTGGGAGGCCGTTGGGGACTTAACCGAGACATTCCGACTACCGATTACCGACTTCTACTGTCTACAGACTACAGCACGTCTACAACTCAAGACAACTGCTAGAGAGAGACAAGTCTACCACATATACAATACTCTTGTCCCATACACCACAGTAGGGACTGCAGAGTGCACAGTGCAGACTGCACTCTGCAGTGTTAGAAAACAAAAAAACAAAAGCAAAACAAATATTAAAAAAAATAAAGCGGTCAAAGTCGAGGTTTCATCCTAAATACATACCTCATATGTAGCCTTATAAATTGAACATGAGTCTATGCACACCCCATTTTTTTTTTTCTCCAAAACATACAAATCCTTTGTGTGGGTGACTAGGGCAGTGGCTAGTGGGGTCTGGGCCTCAGAATGACTCGGACCCTCTTCTTGGGCCTGGGGCTTGGGGCTTGGGGCTTGGAGCGTATTTATTTAGTGTAACACTGTACAGTGTACGCTACAGTATACACTGTACACGGTATACCGACAATGTACAGTCTGTACAACTAAAAGTACACCGTACCGTGTACGACACCTTTTTTGTTTTAAAAAAAACTCTAAATACGTTTTCTACCGTAGCGGTATAGCCTCTCTTCTTGTTTTTCATTTGAGGGCTATGTTTTTTTAAAGTTGCTTGTTTTGTGTGTTCTACTCTCACTGTGGTACAGTATTGTCTTTTCAAGAAGAGTAATAAATTGTGTGTTCGTGTGACTTTGTGAATAAGCAAGCCCTGGACTCCTGGAGTCCTGGACTGCCTGCTTGGAGACTGAAGAGGCACTGGAGAGTGGAGTATTATTGGGTCACCAATGAAGGTCCAATATAAGCATACCACAATAAAGCACTTATTTCTAAGCTCTTAAATATTGATAGTCGAACATGGAGACAGTGGAAAGGTGGAGAGGCCCGCCTGGAATCTGGCCTCCTCTGAGGTTGGAGGCCGCAGGCCGCAACAATTTAATCCACACTCCACACTGTCCACGGTCCATAGTCCGCACGCATGGCACACAGTGCCTACTAAGAGCTACACAGTTGCGCCTTATACACACACATGTCATATGGCAATGAAATTATTTAAAACAAGAAAGGAAGAAGGAGATATTTCTTTTTTAAAAAAGTGTTTTTTTAAAAAATGTGATGAATCAGTAATCACTATGTTTGGCGAATAGGCAATGGCAGCCGGAGGCGGAGAGTTGCGGACTCTTCGCGGACTGTCAGTCTATCACTGCCATTGATGTATATATATTTATTTTTGGAAAAGAAGTCCTCACAGTACATATTACTGATAACTGTACAGTATTTTTTCAGTATTTACATACTGAAAATATTATTGAAATAAACATATTTATTTGGTCTTTACATTCAATTATCGTTTTCATATCACTACTCTGGAGAGTAGATGGAGAGTAGAAAAATGAGGAAGTATGTAACGTGTAAAATTGTCAATTGTTGTAAAAATAAAAAATAAATAAAAAAATACTATACTGAAGTTTGAAGGGCTTAGTTCATTCTGATATCACTGTATGTATCAGATATGGACAAATCTCAATGGAGCCCCCTCCACCCCCCCTTCCCCTCCCAAAAGGCCCCAACTTGGGTCCTCTCTTTAAGTCTTTTTGAGTCTTTTCACATTTCAGTCTTTTGTTCTATTTGATTTTTATATTTATAGGAGGCTATGTATGCTTTTTTGAAATAAAAAAGTTCGATTTCGCTCTCTACTGAACTGGGGTCAAGTGATTCAATTTAGAAGGCTATGTGGCCTATGTGTCAAGGCGTCAAGCAGCAAGCTGAAACAAAGTGCAAAACTGATAAAAACAATCAAGACGTTGTCACATTCATAGCGCTAAACAATATTCTAAACTTGTATCACCGAACTTCCGAAGTATATATATATATATATACATACATACATACATATATATATATATATATATATATATATATATATATATATATATATATATATATATATATATATATTTATATCTTTGGAAAATACGGCAAAACGAGAACTTAATCACCTGATTAGAAAACCACACGAAGCAAATTTGTTCACCCACCAGCTTATACTACACAAAGATGTAGTTGATGTTGAATAGCCCAAGACACTGTGAAGAGAAATGAATCTGACAGAGAATTAACCTATTCTATTAGCACAGTGTCTCTCAATAGTCTCCAGAATTCGGCGGTCATCTTAGTGCTTTTCCATGTTGCGCTATATGAGAAGCGAATCGAGCTCGAAACGAACCGAGGATACTGTAAAGACGAATAATGATAGTCTTCATTCGTGTAAGATCGAGGGAGAGCAAGACAATGTACCTTTATACTGCAATGATTTTCTTCCGAGTAGTAGCACAAGAAGTGAAGATAGGGAGAAATGCACTATTCAATCTCTCCCAGAAGATGGGCAAGCTATACCAGACGTAACTATTACGAGAGAGTCTATAAAGGTAATTATGGATACAAATGACGGCATTGGCGACGACGAAATTATTCATTTAGAGGTCAATGGGAATACGAAGATGTCTCCTTGCACAGTCAAGACACAGGAAAATGTTGGAAGAATAGCAAGTCTACTGGAAACACTGAAATTGAGTCATGTATCTCTCAAAGGAAGGGCATTAAAAGCTGAGCGTATAAACACGTCCGATCTCAACCATATCGTAAACTGCCCCGGGAGAAAATCATACAATAATATTAACACGGACGAAACTACGCGACATACATCAGCCAGCACATCTGTACATCGTCAGAGTGTCTCTATGCTACTGGAGCAAGTGAGCAAGCAGCATAACACTCACAGGAAAGGTTTCACGAAGATAAATCTAGACGACAGACAATGTACAACGACTCCATTTCCTTGTCACTCCGAGAAGCCATCAAATCTGGAAGTGTTTCGAGTGCACATCCACTATTTAGACAATCAGGCGTATTCGAAGATAGTAGCAACACTGATTTTTTACTCGCAGACGCTAAATTTGCTTATCGCCTATTCGTCCTATGGACAGGTATAGCTATAACAATCAACGGTACGGCCTATGGCTTGGGTATATGGCTCTGGAATACTTCAGAGGTGTGTGTATTCTACCTCGCAATAGGGTGTAGTGCGCTTTTACTAGGTGGTATATCACAGCCACCATGCCATAGTGAAGCTTAGAGGCATTCTGTTCATCAATCAGTTGCTGGTCCTCACATATATAACCGTAATTTTCAGGATGCTGGCTTAAGGGGAAACTTATGGACACATTCATCTAGGGGCTCTTGGGGGATTCGTACATGTGTTGGATTTTATTGGAACCACGCAGTTTGTTGCGGCGGTGGTAGCGAGGCAGCGCATCATATACGTGATCTTCGTCAAGAGCCCATACCATGTGGTGCCCAGAGTCATATACCTATACACAATACTCTATGCTCAGGTGCCGTCGATTCTAGCTTTCATTCCATTGCTGTGCTTTTACTATATTGAAAGCCCGGATTTTGTTACTATCGAAGAAAGTATTTTAGCGGCCAATATGGCCATACTACTGGCCGTACTGGGATACTACAATTATCTTTGCAAAAATGTGAATCCAACATTTTCGAATTTGGGACACAATGGCCGGATAGTTCTGTTATTTTTAACTGTTGGAATTGCGTCCTACCTGTATGCGCTCTTGTCCACAAAGGAATTTGCAGCGTATGGTTGGGAATTTGGGATCGTTTGTATGATGGAGATTATGGTACTAGATGCATTTTTCATTCCATTTATGATTGCTCTAGGTGTGTGGCGCATGCAACAACAAAACACCATTGACACATTCACAAACACAGGATTCAGCTCGTTTGAGGCGCCACGTGTATCTATATCTAGCACGCCTGCAAATATTGATGAAATCAGCACGAATTTCGTTCCGCCATCGAAGCTATCAACTCGGAACAAGATTGTCGGAGAGACAGTCAATGCAGCCAGAGCTCTACATGATTCTGAGAATTCCAGTAGTGATGGCACTGTATTGGTGGCTACGAAGAGTCTATTTAAAAGGGCTAATTCACTGTATGAGAGATCCGAGATTGAGATTGCCGGTTTCGAGATTGCAAATTGACGAGCAGAGTATTCGGTTCCTGAGTGGAGGTTGAGTGATTAAAACGCTATCTGGTAGTCTAAATACATGAAATGCGCACGACCCTACGCAAGGGCAATAATTAAACATTTGATCATGTGGGGTGCTATTGTTTATGTTTGTCTCAGGTATGCAGCGTCTGTCGCTCACCGAGATGTCGTACTAATGTTGTTAAGGGCTTCATCGCGAAATGTGTCCACTTACTGGTGTAGCTGTTCTTATTTGTTGATATTAGTCAGGGTTATTACTGACAAAGTAAGCACTGATATCAGGGTGGTCACAGCTAATTCGGTGGTCATATAAAGTCTTATAGACTGCTTCCCATACCAATGCCCCTATAGGTATCTAGCGTGCAGACTGCATATTCATTCCACTAAAATCGTCTCCTACTCCCCTCCCTATTCGGTATTACTACCCTTTGTTTATCGTGAAATTTTACACTCATCACCCATATTTGTTACCATGTAATAAAGGTGTAGTAGCCAAATTCGCGAAACATCATCCGAGATACAACAACTGTTCGCAATCATAAGCACTCAATATAGTGTATACATGTACCACTTAATCAAATACATAGAAAAACTCCAAATATACCGAATATATAATTACTGTTATATAAAATTTGAAGTATGTCTCAGGGATTCAGATGGTATTCACAGATTATCACTTTAGAGCCATGTAATCCTTGCTATAGGATGCGTGAGAGAGACGCACACACAAGCTTGCCTTTACCACTTATAATCCTCGTTTCATGTGAACAATAGGGACAAAATAATTAATTAGGTTTCATGTAAATAGCTACAATGTTGACTATAGCATGCAAGTATGATCCCGGATACCAGGGGTAAGAAGTTAATGTAGGCTAGAGCTAACTAGATTAGTTCTAAAAAGGTAGGTAGCGGTTGCAGTGGAGGATACAAGTATGAGTAAGGGTTGCCTCTTTCTACACTTAAAAAACGATTCTGGTGGAGGCCTCAAGAACTTAGCAAGGATCAAAAACACAAAACGAAATAATATTTTATAGACATCTATTCGTATCCTCTTGAACAACGACTGTGTTTTCTCCTTATTGATGTATGTAAATACAAAACAAGAATATAATAAATACAAAAGAATACAATATAAGCATGTTGATAATTATTCGTTTAAGAGTTATTGTACTGTATGTAAATATTTGGTGGTTCATATCCTTTTGTGATGTGTCTTTTTACAAATGATGTATGTTCAGGATGCAAGAGGAATAAATCTCCATTCTACCGATAGACTTCAAAAATAAGTACAATTTATACGCATTCATTGTATTGAGTATTCCCCTGTGTATACCAGGAGACCTAAGAGCAGTATACTTAAAAAATGTACACACTGTTTGTTGTACTTTACCAAAGAAGCGAGACCTAAAAACAGGTTTTAAATATGTTGTCCCGCGCTTTTTATTCGAATGCATGCGAGAGGGTGCTATGTAGGCCAAAAAAAAAAATCAACTAATAATATACACCCGCCTGGCGCAATGCGCACCTTTTGGATGTAATATTAGCTTTTGTCAAATTTTCTCCCACACTCATCTTGTGTAAATATTGAAGTTTATGTGACGAGTGGATTGTGTATTTACACGTACAATAAGAATGCAAATAGTATCTTTTTACCCAGAGCCACTTACAGTCACCTTTTGATCGGTGTATATCCCGCGCACTTACACTTTGGCTCTACATGCGAGGTGATGCGGTGCAATTTATATAAATACATATCGTGATGAGTACACCAAACATTGCTGCGGTGGAGTTTGCACACCCACAACAGGCTGATAAAAGCACAACTTCTCAGGTATTAACATAGACACTCACGCTTTAGTATATTATAAGTGTTCCTATGCTGTAGTGAAACTCGGTTATGTGTTGTGTTGACTTTTCTATGTACGCATGATTATATCAAAGTGTCTATCCACAACTTGGAATGTCTCTATTTGCATTGCCATATGCACGCACGATTGGTAATTCAGGAGTGCTCTTCAACTGTAACGCAGCTCGAATCCATTTTTTTTTACTCAGGTTGTTATTCATACGGCCTTCTGCGTCCTCTTACTGCGTTTGTGCCAGCACAGAATGTGTATCGTTGGCTTGTAACATAGATACAAGTTTCTTCTCATGGTGTTCTTCTCAGCTTTTAATGATAGCGAAAGTGCACCATTCAGCTTTTATCTTACTCAATAGTAGTCAGATCTGCTAAAAATACATGTATGTGTATCTATTCCCTAGCTATTCACACACATGCATACAAACAGATACATAGACATGCACATCGCACATACACACACACCCATACACACTATCACTCACAGAAACTTACGAACGCACGCACACACACAGACACACCACCCATATCTCTCTCAACACAAATAATAATATATATATATATATATATATATATATATATATATATATATATATATATAATATATATATTTTATATACGTATATATATATATATATATATATATATATATATACATACATATATATGCATACATACGTTCATGTACATTCATATATATATATATATATATATATATATATATATATATATATATATCGATTATATATATAAATGCACATACACACATAATACACACACACACACACACACACACACACACATCATCATCAATCATCAATATCATATATATATATATATATATATATATATATATATTTGTACACACACAAAAAAAAAAACACACACACACATATATAAAATGTATATATGTATACATTGCACACACACACACATACACGCACACCCACCCACCCACCTGCACACACACACATCAACACATACATATATATACATATACATACATACATACATACATACATACATACATGCATGTATATATATATATATATATATATATATATATATATATATATATATATATATATATATATATATATATATATATATTTATTCTTATTTTATTTGTATATATATATATATATATATATATATATATTTATATATAGCGGGATGTTTGAAGTAAATTATATGATATTCTGCCATACACTACACATACTCTAAGTAGTCGTTGTATACGTCGAATCTTGTCAAATATATACCTGCACTTTTATTGACAAATTTGTACAATCATACTTATATTGCAAAACAGTATAAACAATATCTGGCTAACGTACTAACCAGACGCCTTTTCGCGCACAATACTTGGTCATTGACCGCGCCAATCGTTATGGAACGGATGGTTGTTGTGCACTAAATATTTACTGTGAGCATAGTCTACACTTTTTATGTAGGACTTCTATATGCTACAGACACATAAACCACATCGTGTTGTACTGATATCTATTTACACATGTACTTGCAATTCCAGACTTCAGTCTCGACAGAATGCCAGTACACCGGTCGTACATGTCATCAGCCTCCGATGAAGGGCTACATACTGTGCACTAAACACATACTGAGTGATCCGCAGGCACCGTTCAAGCAGTGTGCGTTTAACCATATCGTATCTGGAAGACGATGTGCGAATCCGATCCCAAAGAGTGGCGCTGAACTGTATGTGAACTTGTAACATCATTACTATATGTGCACATGTACTGTACGTGTGCTTGTGTGTGTGAATACACAGGACATGTACAGGTGTATATGCGCTTGTGCACGTGCTGTGCTGTGCCTGCTAAGCGATATGCGAGTCTTGTGCGGACTTTTGGCCGGGTACGCGAAGGTGTGTGTGCTGTGCTTTACAACCACTTATACTCAGTAATACGATATGGAGGTACCTTAACCGCCACAAGTGTCTTGGAGAAATCAAGCAATTTCCGTCTACAAAACCTAAATACTGTTAGTGATACATTCTCATAGAATAATGTGCGGATCTGTACTATAAAGTATCGTTCTGCAGATATCGATTCGCCGTACTGACCCTTGATGCCCATGCCTACTATACGATGCCCAGATACTGTAGCATTCACATAGCCCACATCAAATCCGGAGCGCCTCGAAGGACTGCACCAATCACAACACGCAAACCTTATCACAGAAAGCGTCCTGCGGATCGATTCAGTACAAACGAGGTATGTATCTTCCACATGTATACAGAGACATGTCCTTCAAAAGAAACGCGATACTGTAGAGGTGTATCAGTATGTATGGTGTTTTAATATCTCTGAATTACATACTGCGATACATATGTAGGCAACTATTCATGGGTACGGATAAGTATGCTGTGTTTATATAGTTTCTTCTATGTGCGAGCATTTTCCGGTTGAACACATACATTTCTGTGAGCTGCTTTGCGTCTATATATGTGTGCTTGCATTGGCTGCTGTGCGGCTGCCAAATGATCAGGATACATTCAGCAAACAGTTTTTCTGAATGAATGGAAAGTATATCAAAGCTTTCTGCTGCTAACCGCTTCGTTGCACACGCACACAGACATGCGCTAGGTCTTTACGCGCTCAAATACATTCGAAATACTCGTACGGTGAGGAATCTTGGAGGTGCATGTAGGAAAGTTGTAGTCGATCAGTTCTGGTGTTCTGAATTGACAGGAAGATATATGAATGTGTGAACACTTCAAACATTGGTCACCATTCTAAATGGTCGTAGATAGCCTCTTAAACAGTAGTAAAAAAAGCAATCTAGGCGATGCCCTGTAAACGCTTCCAAACGACCACCTCAACCATTCGAATCTACCACCTCAACTATTTTTGTCCTTCTGCTCAACTTGTTCACATTCTATACCCTTGATACCCTAGTATTCTAACTCGAGAATATTTAACCTTTCACCACTCTTATACTCCATACAACAATACTATTTCGACATCGATATATTTACACCCCGCTCATTCCATTTACAATTCCATCTGTGTTGCTTTATCTGACAGCACTTGATAAAGATATCCAACTCAGCCGAGGCCACGTTGCGCCGGGAGTGGGTCAACAAGTATCTGAAACGGAGTGGCATCCGTGTACGCACACCGCTGGGCAATCGTTTGGTCGGAAAATCAGATGACGATGACTCGGGTATGTGGTGTAGGACAAAGGACGCATATTGGGCAAATTTATTATCTAAACCTTGCTATCGAGTCTGTGTGTGGTGTTCTCACATGAATTTGGTCGTATGATTGGCAATGGTATGCGCAATGCCTTAATTGACAATGATATCACACT
>LUCW03001397.1:72500-100000 GCA_001586965.3 Sphaeroforma sirkka | reverse complement strand
AGCTTCCTTTGTGTGATAGGCCTGTGCTGCGTTTCCCTGAAGGCCAACGGTGTGCTGCGCATGCAAGAGCGTCTGATTTTCCGCTAAAGTCGGGGGACGAGAGTGAGGGCAAGCACGCGGCTGGTGGCGGAGAAGCGAGGAGAGATGCTTATACAGAAGACAATGCTAATACTAATGGTGGGGATACGAGCAAGGGTGTTAGTTCTAAAGACGAAGCTGGTGATACAGGTGGTGGTGGCAGCAAGAATACCGATACCGGAGACTGTCAAAGTACGGAGAAAAGCGGTGCTAGGGATGCCAATATTTTGGGCGAGGGTAGCACTCTACACTATGAGGGAGAAAATCAAGTCAAACCCACTATCAAAAACAGCGCTATGAGTGAGCCGGTGGCTGTTACGACTGTGAGTGCTGACAGGGGTACGTCTGTGAAGAGATGTGATGAGAATAGCGAGACCACACACAGTGTGGGTGGTGAACGTAGTAACAGTATGGCCTCTGCTGTGACGAACACAAGTACGACCACCGGCGATTCGGAGAAGGTTGGTACAACCAGGGATTCAAGTAGGAGTGGCGGAATTGTTTCTGTTGTGAATACTGTTGTAGACGAGCAAAGCATGTAGGTGGCCCATAATCCTGCTAATGCGAGTGCGAATATCCGCCAAACAATTACAAGCAGCACTACCGGGTGTGGCGCAAGCAACTATAAGCCTGTTGTCGCAAGTACCGCAAGTGTTACAGATGAATGTACAACGGGAGCTGACTCAAGCGCATACAGTGCTGTTATTTCAAGTAACGACGCAGTCTACGTGACCTCGCGTGAGGACGAAGGGAATGTGGGAAGAGTGTATTCAATAAGTTCTGAGACATCCACAAGAATTCCCAGAACGACCGAATGCAGCACTGAGATGGCAGAGGGTATAGAAAGCGCTAGTAAGAGAACACTAAAGCACGAGAGGTTGGTGGGAGGAGTAGGCCACGCGTCCGGTGTGGGTCTGCAATTGGCAGTGGCTGGCACCCGAGAGAGTTTGACGACTGGGTGAGCGAGTATAGGATAAAGATATACCAATAAACTTAAAAATACATAAATAGTAATAAGCAGAATACATACATGTACTAAAAGTATTATGGGGCAGCCAATTCAGCGTTTTGAAAAGATTGACTCACTCTTATCACATATCTGCTGCGTGACTGCTACTGTATATACTGAGTGTAGGTATCTATGTATATGCATACAACTCTTTAGTACAGATATGTTCTCATGGTGTAGTTTATGTGAACAGGTTAGTCCTTAAAGGCTTATTTGCTCTGGAACTGCTACTAGTTGTGACTGGTATTGTGAATGTGATTCAATATTGTTAGCGAGAAAAGCTAACTAAATTATTAACAGTCTTTACCGGCAGCTGACACGCGTCTTTGCAGAGTTTGGTGATCTCTATCCACATATCTGCTGTGTAATTTATATTGACCGTGTCTGGCATTGGGGTGTGACGACTGGGTAGCTGAGAAAAGACATGTACGTCAATAGTGTTATAAGACAGCTGCAATATACTCTTTCTTTCACGCAGCTCATTCTGTAAATGGATTGATAATTTCTAAGCTCCATGATCAAGGTTGTACGAGCAGCGTACGGTAGAGCAGGCCTGAACCCCAGAGGCACATGTATGCGCGCAGATAGAGCCAGTAAATCTAAACTCTTTCCAATATCTCCGGTCTCACACAATATAGGCCATGTTGGACTGTGACGAGTATTTCAGTAATCATCCCGGGTGGTAAATAAATATTCACGTATGTTGTGAATCCAGAATCGCCCCTTTTCTATTTATAGAAAACATGTAGACCGAATGAACTGGAGTTCGTTCAGGGGACGCACCGAACAGTTAGGGTTCTGCACAAAGTCAGGAACGAATACAGCTAATGTATATGCATATGGCACAGCTAGTGGAACCTTCTATACTCACAATGGCAAAACTAGCTATACACGCAACCGCAAAAGGGACGCGTGAAACTAGTTCTATATTCGAATCGCTGCGAAATTACGATTCCTAGCAGGGGGACAAGACGATTGCTCGGATTCGATGGCATAAAAACCCTTTGCAAGACACACTCAGACTTCCATGCACTGAGACAAACACTCAGACTCCGCTGACCAATGATAAAGATATTTCGCTTGTACAGGGGTGCAAGGGATGCCAGAGCGTGTCCCTGATAATAACTATACCAGTCCACTCAATTATTATTAGTGTATTAGACAACTGCGAATGTAAAGAAATGCAATATATCCCACAGATTCAGCTATCTGGATGATCACTGGCAAATTTCCATTGTTATAACTAAACGGCATATGATCACTGTCCAGGTGCGACCCCCGTAACGAACTACAGAAGAGTTCAGAATGAAACATCCTGTTTTTGACGGCAGATATGCCTTGATAGCGGCTTACAATACAATATATGCGCATATACATGTGAAAATATTGTCACTGAACTGTCGAGCATACATATGTGTGCCTCTTTATCACTATACTTTCGCCACGTGCAGAGGAATCCTCGCGCGCTTACCGAACGGTGTAACATACTGCAACCCCAGTGTGGGCATCGAATAACACCCGGCTGGTATACCTACATCCGCTAGTATCACCTGTCCTGCTTTTGCCGAAGATAGTCCCGCTTTAGGCAGAGCCAATGTCATAGTCCACGTACTATGTATGCACTCGCCTGCGGACTCACCACTGGTGCTGTCTAGACCTGAGGGTGTGTCTAGCGAGAGTATAGGGGCCTTCATTTTGTTCGCCCATCGAATCAACTCCATCGCTGTGCCTGTAGGAGCTCCCTGCAGATCCCAGCATGATGACGAAGTATTGAACTGTGTTATATACTGCGTCACGTATTTTTAAGGGCAAGATGTGATCCATTTTATTAAGATCAATTTATAAGTTGAGTGTAAATTTGAGATTGGAAGTCCTTCGTGGACGAAACATGCACAATTTAAATAACATACGCATTCCCCAAAATTTTTACAGCTCTGCACTTAAAACCATGACAGGCTGATATGTTTTTCCTATGCTGTAGCAGACATGACTAGAAACTGCAGCTTTATTATCAAGTCAATGAGATATCGTAGTGATCGGACCAACCGGACTGCCAGGGCTTACTAACCGCATTTTTATCTCCATTTCAAGATCATTTACCTTACACATAATTGCACTAGGCTATTATGGGTTGGTGTTACTAAGGAGAGATACATACTTGAATCACGGACTCGAATATTGATGCGCTGATGGAGTGCGATTACAAAACAAATTTGATAAAGAGACAAATTCTAATATCTGTCAGCGTCATTTCAGGCACGCAAAATTATGTGCGCATACGAGCGACATACAGTAGATCACGCACTCCAATGTATAATGAACATACTTGCAACACGAAGACCGCAGATACATTCCTCCACCAAACACGTACTGTCACACATCAATACGTTTTTCTATGCAATTTATCTCGCTCAAATACTTGCCTAGCAGTGTGAGCACCGAGCAATACCTGCACATTGAAATCTAACAAGGCATCGATGATAAGCTTAATCCCCCGCCCTTTGCTCTTGAGCAGTTTGTCTGATCCGTATTCGAAACCGAAGGTGTGGCTGAAGCATTTCCGCTGACTCCTCACCAAGTCCTGTGCGTGTGGAATATATCAGACAATAAGGTATTAAGTAGAAAAATAATTACTGTTTGCATCTCTTGCTGGTCGGATTGTCGAGGTATTGAGTAGAAAAATAATTACTGTTTGCATCTCTTGCTGGTCGGATTGTCGAGGCAATGCATGGATTCAGAGATATGTATGTCGAACGACATCTCACGGTCGTCAGCTTTGCGCAATAATTTGTGTTATAGGTGGAAGCCAATGTATGTCCATATTCTGTGCTAGTCAATTTCTAGGGCAACTTATGCCATAACAAAGTCGATGTGTTGCTACTTGTGAAGCGAAATCAACATATGCGACATAATATGCAATGTGCTAGTGTGTGAGTCTCACCACGGTATATCTTTGTCTAGTGTATGGAGTGATGTACTTAGGATGTAAATATCATTGTGATAAAGCCTCACCACGGCATATCTTTGACTAATATATGGAGTGATGTACTCAAGGTGTAAATACCATTGTGTTGAGGCTTCCAACATTATTGGATCGAAGCGGCAATATATGCACAGTGCAAATATGTGCATTTTACCTATATCTAAAATACAAGGAGCGTGACTGGACATTATGTAGTTTCCCATGTTACACGGATTTGATAAGTATCACTTTGACAAACGCTTGAAGAAGAAACAAACATGGTTATAATAAATTACCTAATACTATCTCAGCGGGAAATAATAAGTTGCGGTGTTAGTGTGCAATAGAGCAATGATAATTGCAGTGAAAACGATATGCAAGTTTGCGATTGGGTCGACAGAAAAATGAACGCAATCATGTATCTATAACTTATCCAAAGACATCTTCAGTATGAGTTAATAGATTTGCAATTTCACATTAAACCGTATCTCGGCATGTATATATATAAATTTATATATACATACAGATATATATATATATATATATATATATATATATATATATATATATATATATATATATATATATATATATATATATATATATATATGTATTACATACATACATACATACATTACAATATCATATATCTATATATATATATATATATATATATATATATATATATATATATACAATAAAATTTATATATATATATACATGCATTATGCACATATGCACATCATCAATATCATATTATATATATATATATATATATATAATATAAAATATAAAATATATAAATGCATACACATACACATACACATACATACACACGCACAAACACACAATGCACAGGCACACAGATACAAACACACACACACAAAGTTGGACACAGACATGGACACAGACACACACGCAAGTACAGGACATACACACTCACGAACAACCGCACACACATCATCATCACATATATATATATATATATATATAATACATACATTACATACATACATACACACATACATACATACATACGTATGCATACACACACACACACACACACACACATATATATATATATATATATATATATATATATATATATATATATATATATATATATATATATATATATATATATATACATACATACATACATACATACATACATACATACATACATACACACACACACACACACACACACACACATATATATATATATATATTATAATACCTCACCAACTATTTGGTCTCATGCATACACATTCATAAACACCATACCTCCAACTCATCCTCAGGCACACTGAAGCATAGCATGACATTGGCTCCTCTATTGGCTAGATGTCTCGCAGCACATACCCCCCCCAGCCCCGTTTGTATTATTACCTGCTAGTACTAATACACTGACTTGTTTCCAATCATCCCCTACACACTCTATGGCTTGCTCAGTCAGGTTACGACCCGCATTTTCGAGTATTTGGGGTAAAGCGGGTCCAGTTTCTTCCTCAGTTACCCGGTTTAACTCATGCATCTGGGCTGTAGTCACGGATGGTACCTCCAGCCTTTCGTCGGTCACGAAGAGTATTGTCATTATGTGATGTATGTGTTTCAAAATTGATTCCTGTAAGACAGTATTAATATACTTTCCATAGTGCTATTTAACTATTCATTTATTTATCATTTATGTCTCAACGCATGCCCCCGAACATTTTATGACTATAGAGATAAAAATATATAGTTACTTAAACAGAAATATGGCTGAACCTGAATGCACGAAAGTCTTCTCCATCATCGTGTGTGTGTGCAAAGTGTCAGATAAATACATAAAATATTGATTATGTACGTTTGCATCTGAAGTCCCCTCACCTCTGTAAACACACGAAACTCGAAAGTCCTATTTTTGGGCGAAGTGCTAGAGGAATGCCCGCCAAAAATTGACTACCAACGCGCCAACCATAAGTCAACATATCCAAAAGTCCCTAGTTACGTGTCGCTTGTTTAATAGACAGCTTCTGCAGCACAAGTACGGTACGCATAAAGCTGCATGGGACGACTCTCCTTTGTTGCTCTATTGACAAGAAGAGTATAATGTGAATGTAGAAAGAAAGCTCGATTAAATCAACGGATGTAAATGATGAGATGCTATTAGACCTCACCCATAGGTACTTTCACGCCTGAATTCGCATGAATTTTTTGACAATCTTTATTCCATTCGGCAACAAACTGTATACCTAATGATAAGGACGTATGAAAAGATATCTCTAAGAGTCAACCCTATAAAAAGAAGTGGCCTTGCTGCAACATAACAAACACATATAACAAGTATGAGACTGGTCAAGACCACCAGCAGGAAAGTGGCGCGAGCTGCGTTCAAAAGCATACACTGTCTGGTACTGGCGATAGTACTGACGGCTGTGTTTGTGTACATTAGAGAATGGCTAGAGGCTAGTTATGATTTTACACATAGCTCAGATGAAAGCTTGGAATCGATTGAAGGTGACTCTGAGATGCAGCGAACTTATCGAGAACGAATGTGTGATCACGTGTCGAGTAATTTGCACAGGTAAGCAGCAAGCTATCGAACCCCAGTGTGGACTGTTTTATATTGGGTTGGTATAGTGCTGTGATCATGTTGGTATTTGTATGTATATTGTAATTTTCTACACAACAAGTCATTTTTATGAAGTATTAGAATATCCCTTGGTAGTATACAGAACAAGTTATTTCGTCTTTCAACCCTTCTAATAGTTTAGTATCCGCATCACAAGTTGGTGCAGGATTGGTAAGCCGTAAAGCCCAGAGTATTTGCGCTTCTATCAAAAAGCTTTCAGGTAACAATTAACTCGACAGTGACAGATACGATACGGTTTGACGGTATATTTTTTGCATAGCCTTCTAAACAATAGCATAGGAGGCTATGTTTTCGAATGTAGGTTGCTAAACGCTTCGAAGTAAAAACTACCTACCTACACCATAGTACATGCCATCTCGGAAGGGCTCACACCCAGATCAGCTCACATTGTTCGAATATGGATAAGTATTAATCGCAGAAACAAAAGATTCAACTGTATGAATGCACAGGAGCTCAACTCTAGCAATAACGATTTCGATGTAACAAGCACAACAAAACTTCCATCATACTGAATGCGAGAAAGATTATTATCGAAAACTTTTGTTCTTCTTCGATGCGATAACATTCTGAGCTGCCATCGCTGCATATGAAAAAGTTTTATACACAGGTCAACACATTGGTTATGGCTAAGGTAGTGTATCATAACCATGCCGCTGTTGTACACTGACGATCCCTTCGCGCGTATATGATGTCTGCGTGTATGCAATCGACTCATTTCAATGTATTCGGTACTATGAGACAGTTGAGACTCTCAAATTAATACGGTGTAAGTGCTAGCTATAGTTTCGGTGCAAATCTATAGAAATTATTAACTATTTTCTTTGCAAATGGTATGAAATTGTGCTTGTGCCGTTGTCCTGCTTTGCCATCGGTCAATGCAATTCATTTGATTAGTAAACAATTGTTCTACGATTACAAGCAAACACTTTTTGAACACGTACAGACAGTACTATACACACAGGGAAAACCCCATATAATGGGATTGTATCGGAGCCATCTCTAGTAAATTGCTGCAAGTAGCTTCCTAAACGTATGCTGCCGATTGTAGAGATGCCAGTCAATCAACGCGAGCAGGACTTTCTAGTAAAAGTTCACTTATGCTCAAACTTAAACCCAAATTTCACCTCGAAAGCTCACATGTAGTTAGATTGAAACCACTGTCACACCTACCCTCTCAATACAAAGGACACATTTCCAATCTTAGAAAAAGACCTGCAGAGAAATGGATGGGCGATAAGCGAATGTTCCATCGATTAAAGGGCGTAGCATTGGCACTTAAGACTGGAGAAGCGGTCGGGGATACAAGAGTGACTGTACAGGATGCTACTTGGCTGCCGTCGTTCCCCATGGAGAATGTTTTGTTTATTGGTAAGTAACATTGAGGTCATAGTATTGATATATATATATATATATATATTTACACCCACCCACCCACCCACACACACACACACACACACTCACTCACACACAAACTACATGGTTCTGGGTATGTTAGTGATGGTTCTCATAAATGCTCAGTGTGGCAGGAAGAACAACAATGCAGCACAAAACACGATTCAAATCGTCATACAACCCCATGCTCACTGAGCGTGCGATTCATCATTCTTACTGCGCACAAGTTGGTGAAGCCATACGTAAATTACCACCTGATACGTAAAATAGAGTGCGAATTACCAGGAGGTCTATATAATACTAATTTGAGTGATTTGAATATGGTCCTTGAATGCATGTACAGTAGCTGACTCCAAACGCAGCGCAAATTGTCACGAGGTTCCAAACCTACCAAGGAAGGTAAATGCTTTTGTGATGCGTATTTTGAGCTCGTTCTTTTTTCATGCCGTACATTAGGTGACTCGGAATTTAGCGCAAATTGTCATGAGGTCCACAATGTGCTGAAGAAGATCAAGGCTGCGGGGGGTGGTTTTGATGCAAACGAGGAAGCAGGCATCGCAAATGTCTCTGCTATTGAGGATACCAGGGGTATGTTTGCGTGTAAATGAATACATGGCAAAAATAAAGTAGGCCAGATGTGCGTACAGCGATCTTTACGCTAGACAAAAGGACAACTCCACACGCGATATTTTGAAAAACCAACTCGCAATTTACATCTTGTCTTGTCCCTAATGATTAACTGACAACCCTGAAATTATTCAAGGCGAGGTACACATACGAGTCTGCAAATCGATCAAAGCATGCACGAGGTGTGGTATCTTTGAAATTTAGGATAAATTCTGTGCTTGTGTGATTTGTTACATACTTGATTTCATGTGTTGTGATTTCATGTGTTGTGATTCATGGTGGGCGCGTATCCATTGACTGAGATATGGACAGTGGGTTTGGCTTAAAAGATATCACATACATATACAAGGTCAATTAGTGCGTAGTCAATACGATTCTGTATTTCGACTCGGGCAGCACCAACCATGAGCACACTTAAGTGTGTTCAGTTACACCTGAAATTTGAATACATACACATCTTCACGGGTAAACGTGGTGGAAAGTAGAAACAAGTGCTAGAGTGGGTCGTAGAATTTTAAAGATACTAGATGCAATGCTCATTGTCCGTTATTTGGTCTCCCTGTATGTTTATAGGGTGGACTAACGACGCCCATAAGAACATTCCGGGGTTTAAGATGCTGTTTGACAAGTATCCTGACAAGGTGTGTTCCCTTGTCCGCATACGAATAAACCAATTTAGATATGTATTTTAAGTTGGGTGGTAGATTGAGTGGAGTTGTTATGTTCATGGCACCCAATTGCATTCTCTCCATGCAATGTTCTAAGAGAGTAGACGATAATCACATTCCACACTGCTTCTATATACATACACTCTCACAGTGGTGCTGACACTGTAATTGTCCAACTCACAATCGTCTCCACAGGAAGGGGTTGCTGATAAGTAGCGACAGAGGGTGAACCCCATAGTATTTGTTCTGTTGCACAGGCTCTCACGAATGTTTTTCTAGTGCAAAGGAAGCTCTCAACCAAACCAATACTGACCTGTCACATATCCGAACATCTATAGAAATGGTACTTCATGGTAGACGATGATACTTATGTGTTCACAGATCAACTCGCCGAGTTTGTGGCCAAGCGCGATCATAACAAAGAGATTTTTTATGGCCGATCTATGGTTTGGCCCCGACAACATAAGCCTACGGTGGTCTTCGCACACGGGGGATCAGGTGTGTTGTAGCTTATACTAATACATTTTAGTGTGTGATGTAGGGTACACTGCTGTTAAGTATGTTCAGAGCAGAGCATGTTTTACTTAGTGAGTTGTCGCGCACGGATATTTAGGGACTTTACAACGTGTTTTAGATGAGCTGAACTGTGCTAACATGGACGCAAGAAAGTTTGCTAAATGGAATGGATGGAAAGGCCTTCCGCATCAGGGGATCAGGTATGTTTAACGTATTAAGCACCATTAATTTCAGCTTTTTAGTTTGAGTGCCTGCTACATAAAGTGACTAGCATGTTGCTGCGGTCTTCGTAAACTGGGGATCAGGTGTGATATAGCACATACTTTCACAAGAAACAGTGAGTGAAGGTTTTAATCTGTGCCATAAGAAGGCGCATTCCCTGGTCATTCACTCTTCTACCTGTACGCTCAGGGATACTCTTATCACGGGCGGCTATGCTAAAGCTCATCGAAATCGCAGACACGAAGCAGTGCCGCCTGAATCGCTAGTATGTCTATAAAAAAATGGCTGCTTGTGTTTTTCTACCTTACATTAGACGAAGCAATCGCACTCAAGCTAGCGTATATGTAGGCCTATTCAAGAATGAATAGCGAGGCTTTCGTTTCCTTGTTGAGGTTGCATTACCAGTAAGTATGTGCGACTACATGGAGGGGATGTAACCAGTACTCATCCTATACTTGTCTCACCACATGCTGCGGTAGTCGAAAATTTCGACCACAAATTGAAGCTACTGTGTGATTAACACGAGTAAGATATCTAATTACAAATACTGACACACCGTTACACAGGGCAAAGTAAACATAAATTTACTTATTGTTAGTCGTGATACTTCTTAGTAATTCTTCACATACTACTGATATCCGACAGCGTGCGAGAGTGTCCTTTTGGCGATGCTCGGGTAAGCATGTGCCTGCAGAATGCGAATGTGACTTTCAAAACATACAAGTACTTCAATAGCGTCCCATTCCATCCTAAGGACCTTGACAGCATCGAGCGAGGCTGCGACCCCTCCATCACGTTTCACAAGTATGTTTGGAGACTTGAATCAGGAATAGTGGATGCTACTTTGCTCGTCAAGTTTAAGAACGCTTCAGTATTGTCTTGTCAAAATTAGGGTTTGCATTGAAGTGTTTTCGACTATACCATCTGTTCGCCACATCACATCCGGTTTATTGATGACCGTTTATGAAACGTTGGGCACGGCTCGTTGGCAACGAGTATACCTATACACACACAACAGAGCCATTAGTGCATGGATTTGTATTATATATATATAAATACATATAAATAAATATATATATATATATATATACGTATATATATATATATATATATATATATATATAAATATGAACATAAACATATATATATATATTTATATATATATATATATATATACATATTACATATATATATATACATATATATATATAAATATTTCATTTTTTTATTATATATATATATATATATATATATATATATATATATATATATATATACATATATACATACATATGCATCTTATCTTATCCATATCTCATATCCATATCCATATCCATCATCATCATCATCACGCATCAACTATGTAATATATTATATATATATATATGTTGTATTATATGACATGTATATATATATGTATATATATGTATGTGCATATTATATATTATATATATTATTATTATATATATATATATATATATATATATGTATATATTATATATATTTATATATTATGCGTCATGCATGCACATACATATGTATATATATATATATATATATATATATATATATATATATTATATAATATATATATATGCGCATAAATACCCATATATATATATATATAATAATATATATACACATATATATATATATATATATATATATATATATATATATATATATATATATATATATATATATATATGCATACTCTGCACACAATGCATACAGACGCAGAAAAAACAACACAACACGCACACACACACACACGCAGATACTCACACACACATTACACACTCACACACACACACACACACACACACACACACACACACAGACACACACACATATATATATATATATATATATATATATATATATATAAATGTATATACATACATATGTTTTGTGTTTACAACCGGAATATACCGCATCTCGATGTAACGTGACGATATATACACTCGATCATTACCCTGAACACGTGACTTCAGAATGAATGAGGAACAGATGACACAGCTGCATACGTCTCGTCAAGAGGCTGCGGAGGCCGGCATAGAGTGTAATATGGGATACCTCTATCAGCAATACTACCGATGGCACCCTGAGTACTCGCGCAATCATTCTCTGACAGGTACTCAAATGTGATATCTCCACCACTTGCGACCTCCTACACCCTTTGGTTCTGATCGAGTGATTATGGCGTGCGAGTTTGGAGCCGGCAGTCCTGTGTTGAGACAACTGATACATTGCCCGCTTCCTACTTGCCTTGTTTTGTTATTGATTGCGCGTCAAGAAATTCGCAAAAAAGAATACGAGTACACCATAATTAAATAGGGAGTTAGGCACAATAATATGGCGTGCAGATATATGGTTAGAATGACCATTATTCGAATCATTTGTAAAATGAGATCAAGCAAGCTGAAAATTGTATACTATATTTCACATATTTTTTCATTCAACTAATTGCTGATTTACACCTACCACTTCTTATTACTCACAGCCTTTTCGAAACAGTCTAGTCGTGCCGTGGGTCAAATAGCCACGAGGCAGTATAGTGACAGCGAGTTTGAATGCTCTCGAAAGTGTGATGTAAACGAAGAGTGTGCTGCGTGGAACTATCGGCAGCAAGAAAAGGAGTGTGTTTTGCTTAAAGTCCTGGAAAATGAAGGGTTCGTGAGTGATAAACGGTACAGTACGGGGATACCAGTCGAGTGCATAAAGCAGAGGTTTCAACTAGATCAGGTCACTTGAAGGCCAACCACCGCTGCTTAACAAGGTCGACTATACGGATATACTGTGATGCTTGCAGATAGTTGGTGCCATGGCCCAATTTAAAGCAAAACGAGAGTTTCAATGTGCTGGCGATCGTCGTAAGTGAAGGTGATATATTCACCCGCATTATTCTATGGGAATGGCACTACTGGATTAGTTTCTTGACATACCGGTTGCCGATTCTAGGAAACAAGCGTTATGATGCTGTTGTTACAACTACCCTCATCAAGTAATGCACAAGACTCGATACATTTGGCACACCAATACTGGTTAAAAGTCTCAGACTGTCTTGATATTAGCACGCCACGGTTGCGCACAATGATAAATCCGCCGCCACGATCAGTAGCCTTGTCGTAGTATAGAGAAATCTACTGCGCCTTAGATGCCTCTACAACCCTACCACATACCGAGCAATACAATCGGCCGGTGTCTCGGGAATTTGGAGTGTGGGGATGTTTATAAAAAAAGTCCTTGTCAAAATATGGTTATTGTTTAGGAAGAGTGGAATTCTAGAGTGAACCGAACGTGGATTGATCTAGTTGTCTTTAGTTGACGAGAATACCCCAACACTCGAGGTTTATAGTGAGGCCATGTACATGGTCTGCGCAAGGTTGATGAGCAGTGAATGCAATACAGGGATGCCATAGACTGCAGACTGAGACATCAAAGCTGAATAGAGCATGGATCACAACTATAGTGCTCGCTGAACTTCCCCAACGAAAGGGCACGTTTAAGCGCCGAGACATCCACAACGTGGGTTTGCTGCTACCCCAAATGACATCCCATCCACATGGGCTGCCACTTTCTTTCTCGGGATTGATGCTGGTAAACCATTCTATGCTTTGAGCAGCGAAGAATGCACAGACACTACATGCAACTATACGATCCATTTTCTGGAATAAAAATATCGACCTAACATCTGCTTCAGCTCTGATAAACCTTTTCCATCCCTATTGTATCGAGACCATCTAGTTTGCGTATCAATTTCCATGTGTCGAGACTTTCAGGTTCTCAGATTGTTTTTTTTTCTAGCAAAACCTCTGTTGGTACTAGACCAGGGAAGAAAGCCTTCAATGGACTCTCTAGCGAGAATTCTAGGGAGTATGAAAATACGACGGTCACAGTTTTCACCATACTACCCGCCCAGAATTAAGTGCGTGATTGTATTGCATATGCAAATATCTCTACTTATCGCAAAGGCATATACATCACTCCCTGAGTATCTACTACCAGAACTTGAAAACGAATATGGTGTAGACGTCTTCATTGCCCTCAAATCGCCTCCGCACTTCATACTCCTACAAAAACAATGTGATTAAAACAGGAAGCACGTACGCGTACACGTACACATATACACCCCACCCCCCCCAACCCCGAATTTGCATGTCGATATCACTGTAATTGTGATGGTCAAAAGCGAAAGATTTGTGTATAATCGCGTCGTTCCCAATGAAACTAGGTATCATTTTTAATTGACACACCAAATAATCGGAAGAGGCACCGATTTTCCCAACTGCAACAAATTTCTATGGTCCCTTACTATCAGATTCGAGCAGATTCGAAAGGCTGCTGTTCAACAATCCTATAAACTGGGCTGTAATACATATTAATCGAAAAGACAACTACTCCTCAGCAGCGACGTTGAAAACCCTTCTAACATCTTTTACAATATCATTTTTTTCTCCACGAAGATGCGGAAGAAATCTTCTTTCATTTTCTTGTCTCCTTTTCCCATCTCAAGCACATCTCTGATCACCACAGCGTTCTTCGTATCAAAGCCACGTTTTTCTAAGTGCTCGGTCATGCTGACCTCAGTGAACACAGTATGGAAATGCCCTCCATCAGACACGTGCGCTGCGTTATCCTCACCCGTTTGAATCCCGGATTCAAACTCAGATATAACCAAGTGGCCACCCACCTTCACGCATCGTGCTATGGAGTCAATGACTTTGTCCACATTTCCTTCGAATACATGACCCAGCACAAAAGTGCTCGTCACCACGTCGAACGTTCCGTTTTCATTATGCTCGGCAATACCGGCATCCGAGCCATCGATACCCTTCAACAGCCTTGCAGACAAGACATCTTTGTACTTCCCGTTCTCATTGATGTGCTTCTGGAATATCTCCACCATTTTCTCTTCCACATCTAGTCCCTTGGAAGGGCCAATCAAACCATCGTCTGCTAGTAGTCGCAGCATAAGCCCTGTCCCACAACCGTAGTCCAAAAGCTTGACTCCTTTCGTGAACCAGGTCTGTGAGGTCAATTTCGCGACAATCGCTTTCGTTGCTTCACTGTGTATTATTTCGAAAAGGTGAGCGTAAGGAGGATGATACCGGTCAGACTGCTGGAGATACTGCACATTTGTTTAAAGAAGACTCGAAATGCTGGTAAATAGACGCCACAAACACATAGCACTTAAAAAAAAAAACAAACAATACATATGGAAAGGCAACTAAGCTATTCCCGAATCTGTCACGCCCACGCACACAGGTAGATAAATTCTGACAAGCTGGAATCATTTTGAGAGCTATAATCCCGGCGAGTATGGCATAGAGAACTATTAAATAGACAGCGGACAATAGACTAGACAAACCCTATAGGATGTCTACAATGTGAAACGGTCGTTGCAGCCTGAATGTGCCACTGAGATAATTGAGGACAAATTGCGTGCGAGCACGGAGCTTAAGGGTACACACATAAATAAACGAGAGATATATTAATATACCGAACAGAAAGTGATATATCAAATATATGGTAAAAAAAACTTGCACTAAGATACCTAGAAATGTGAACATAGTGCTAGCGCTCAATATAAATATAACCTAAAAAATTCAATTTACTCAGTCCGCGAGAAAACCATAAAGCCCGAACAAGTGTGACATGACTATATTGTCAATAATTGAGAGTAAATAAGGAAAAATTGCTTTACAACCACAAAGAAAGAGAATAACTATAGAAAACTATACGTATATAAACACACACACACACACACACATAAACATACACACATAAACACAAACACACACACACACACACACACACACACACATATATATATATATATATACAAAACACACATACATATGCAACATGACCAACACGCACACACACACACACACACACACACATATATATATATATATATATACGATTATATATATAATATATACACATACATGTATACATATGCATATGCATATGTGGATATATCTAAATACATAGATATATGTATATATATATGGGATCTTAATAGTTTATATATATATATATATATATATATATATATGCAGCTATATAAATATATCAAGTAAATACAGCACACACACACACACACGCACGTCATCACGTATCATAATATGTATGTATATGTAATGTATATGTATATATATATCCATATATCTGTATATATATTTATTTATACACACACACACATGTCATATCATATATGCATGCATACGTACATGTATGCATACATACACACACAATAGCATATGCATATATATGCATATGCAAAACAATGTGTATACATATTATAATATGTATAATATATAATGTATGTATATTATATAATATAATATATGTAATATGCATATATAATTATATAATATATAATAATATGTATAATATCATATGTAATGTATATATATTACATACATAATAATATTATATATATGTCTGTATATATATTATATATATATATTATGTATTATATATATATTATAATAATATATAATATTGTATAATATTATCATGTTGTATGGCTGGCTAATATGTATATAATATGTATAATAATATGTATATATTATGTTATTAACCGTTATGCGTTATGCATTTGATATGATATTCATGTATGATATATATATAATATATAATAATATGTATATATATATATATATATATATATATATATAATATATATATAAACACATATGTAATACATGCATACATACATGCCACGTACATATGCATATGCGTATGCATATATATATATATATATATGATGATATCAACCGTTTGTAAAACATATATATATACATGTTTATATCTGATTTGCATATTCATACGATTACAAACACACACACACACACACATGCATATCACACATATATATATATATATATATATATATATATTTATATATAAATTTATATCTATACCTAGATATCTATATATATATATATATATATATATATATATATATCAATCTATCTATCTATCTATCTATCTATCTATCTATATATATATATATATATGCTACATATATGCTATATGTAGAGGGAAAAATCCATTCTTATAAATATGAATGGGCGTATGATCGTATTCTTTCATGCCTATATAACTACATCTAACTGTTAATATAGTTTTGCGTGCATTTCTTTCGTATATATCTCCCCAATATGCTTCTTGGAGGATGAGCTACAAGTGATGATATCGCTGTTTTGCAAACAACTCGTATACAAAAACAGTGGCAGGATGTACAATAAGATATATATATATAAAGTGGAAAATGGAGTTTTCAAGAATTCAGTCACACATACAGGGTCATGTCTTCAAAAGTATCGGCTTCGAATTCCCAATTGTTTTTATCTCCGTGTGAGTGTCCATGATGTGAATGTCCATGAGAGTGTGCATGCGACTCTTCTTGTTCGTGCGAGTGCGCGTGCGAATGTCCGTGGTCGCTCATATCGTATATATCATACACCTACTTCCAAACACATAGCATGTAACTATGAGCTCGGCAGTATGAACATTGTATATAAATTAAAATAATAATACATATTGTCAGGGCCTTCTAAGTCATACAGGCTATGATATTGTTGATAATAATTTGTAGTAGACAAAAAGCACTTAGCTTAGGAAATGCCATATTTGGCGTTTTATATGGCGAGGCTATGGAGAGCACATCAGTTCGGTTCTCGTTGAAAACGTTTCAAAACCGTATACAGAGTCAAGCCTTACTGTGTTTACCTTGAAATAACGTTTTTACTTAAGCAATGGAATGTTCGATTTATATAAAGAGCAAATAGCCTTCTAAATAAACGACTTTATTTTTTTAGAATAGTTTATTTTGTACCTATTTAGTTTAAGGTTTGCGTTATAATGATGGTTACTTTCAAGGTTCGCACACGATTATAAAGCATGTCTAATCCACAGCAACCCGCGGTATGTTTGTTCTGTAACATGGTCTCGGCACGTTCGCTTCTCAAGCCCTTGTACCAGCTTGAAAAGTATTTTCGCTCAATGAACAGCTTGAAAACCATTTTCGCTCAATTGTATTTGAATATACTTGAAACACAAGTGTAGGAACTATATAGTGCGAGCATAAGTATGGTGACAGAATACGTGTATACATAAATATGGCAACTGAACATAATGCGAGTTTATTTATGAAGTATATATATATATATATATATATATATATATATATATATATATATATATATATATATATATATATATATATATATATATATATATACATACATACATGCTCACATACATACATACATGCCATACATGCATGCATGCACACGTACACACATACATACATGCATTGCACACGTACATGCATGCGTACATGCATGCATACATACGTACATGCACATGTACGTACATACATGCGTACGTACGTACATGCATACATGCGTACATGCACAATGCATGCGTACGCATGCATGCATGCACGTACATATGACATACACGTATACGTACATACATACGTACCATACGTACATACGGACATACGTACAGTACATACATGCGTATCATGTTCATACATACATACAAACAAAACAACACACATACAACATACATACGTACGTACATATAATATGCCATCATATATAGATCATACAATACATACAATATATAAATATATATATGTATGTGTATATGTATATATATATCGTTACGCATGATGCACGCATCACGCACATCACATCAATATCACATCATCATATATGTGTATATATATATATATATATATACATATATATATATATATATATATATATAATATATATATAAATAAATATAGATACAAAAAACACACTCACAAACACACATGTTGTATATATATATATATATAATAATATATATATGTATGTTATTTATGTTATCATCATGCATGGATATATATGTATATGATAGCATATATATATGTATGCATATAATATATAATAATATATATAATAATATATAATAATAATATATATATACATACACATATATTTATATGGATATAAATGTATATTTTTTAATATATATATAATATATAATGCAGTGCGTTCACGCGTTGCGCAAGACATGCACACGTTGCACACGTACGCACATCATCATAATATTATATATATATATAATATATATATGTATATATATATATATATATTTTATATATTTATATATATATATATATATATATAATATATATCAATAATATGCATCATATCTATATGTATCTATGCATATGCGTATATATATATATATATATATATATATATATATAATATGTATACATACATATAATATACGCCACATATCACAATAATACACACACACATACACACATATTGCACACACACATATTACGTACAATATCATCATCACATCACACACACACACACACACACACGCACACACACACGCACGCGCGCACACACACACACACACACATATATATATATATATATATATATACATATAAATGGATTGAAGACGGTTTAGTGTATGTGTATGAGCTTCGAGCGATATATGTGTTTGCACATACATGTGAATTGAACATAGTATATGTATGAATTTTATATATATAGGGAATTAGTATACGCAAGTATATTTAGATGAGGATTATGCACAGTGCAGGTATATGCATGTGTGAAAGTTGTAGGATGTATGTATATATAAAAATACATGGCGATTTTATGTATGATGCTTCGAGTTTAATGATTTTGTATCCGTTCATTAACTACCATAAGTATATATCGCGGACTCTATCATTTCCCTGGGTACATTTTTTCATAACTGAACACTTTCATATTCAATAGGTATCATCGCTGTTCTCTATAAAGCATCTTATCTACACGAGGGCGATTTTCTGTACTAGACCTTCGATTTTAGTCTTCATAGCAACCTACAGTAGTGAAAGATATTTTTTATTTTGCCGATTCTGTACTTATTTGTTCGTATACATCCCCAGTATTCACCCTACAGTACAGACACAACATGTAACTCAATACTGTAGTTTGCTCGTATACAGACACTGTATTCCCCCTATAACACCCATAGAAATTGAAGTCATAACTCAACAAATTATATATGTAATTTATTCGTATGCAACCTTAGGGCTACCCTCCGCAGCAGGGCTATCCACCCCAACAGGGTTATCCATCACAAGAAGGCTATCCTCCGCAGCAAGGATACCCACAGCAACAACAACATGGATACCCGCCACAAGGCTACCCTCAGCAGTATGTATCCGTTTTATTATACAGGTCACAATTGGTTTTTTGTAACCGAAACCAGAATATGTCTTAGCATGCTATATATATATATATATATATATATATATATATATATGTGTGTGTATACTTACTTATATATATATATATATATATATATATATATATATATATATATATATATATATATGTTTGCATATATGTTAGCCACGATATATGAATTTTTATATGTTTTCATAATTTTGTTATGTCTACGAAAGCATACACTTGTATTTCTTGTTATATTAATGTATATATAGTTTGCCTATGTATGCATATGTTCATTCATGAATGATTCACTTTCTGTTCATACGTTATCGTTGTGCCTAGATTACTCCTTTGTCATGTCGATAGCTGTGAACGCTCAGTATTCGTGGCAATATAACTGTCTGTCATTGCATTGGCTTGGCTCAAGTATGAGTTGCGGAGTTGTGTCAATTGAACCATACAAGATGTATTTTCGTATAGACATACTTTATAGATCTCCACATACGCGTTCACATGTATTCTATATCCACAAAACATACAATATATAGAGGCAATCCTGGAGAACCTATGCCACCACAGTACGGCAACGGGCAAGAGTCATCTTTTGATATTCCTGCACAAGACGATGATACTTTCAAGGTCGACCCCAGTGTGTGGGAAGATGAAGCGGTTAGAAAAGGTATGACCACTCGTAGCGCTTGTTCTAAATGTGACTATATGTGAACATATTGGTATATGCAGTGTATGTGGGTTACCGGGCACATCCTTGGCATGTATCATGCATGTTCTCTTTACGAGACAACATGCGCGTGCGTGACTTTATTTCCATGCTGTGGTTGCACTTCGTTGTGACACACACGTTCGCAGCATTAACATCGTTCGATCACAGCCATTCCAAGGGCGCCCTTCAATCCATATCGGATACTATCGGCCGTGCAATTTGCTAGCACCCCATGTTTTAGACTCACATTACGTTGTGCCCCAGTGTAAATAGGCCTGTCAAAGGAAAAAGCTGTTCAAAATATTGTTCTTATTCATACTGACACCTTCCGGCCTGCCATTTACAGGCTCAACAAACACGTCTGATTCCTCACACCGTTCTAGAGTTCTAGTATTGTACACAATTTATCTGAAAACGCGTTAAATAGTTCTATAGTCATCAATTTTATCGTGTCATCTGCACATGCTTCATCAAGGAATAACATGCTGCTCACCGCCCATATACCATGTTACTCACCGCCCATATACCATGCTGCTCACCGCCCATATACCATGCTGCTCACCGCCCATATTCCATGCTGCTCACCGCCCATATACCATGCTGCTCACCGCCCATATACCATGCTGCTCACCGCCCATATATACCATGCTGCTCACCGCCCATATACCATGCTGTTTCACCGCCCATATACCATGCTGCTCACCGCCCATATACCATGCTGCTCACCGCCCATATACCATGCTGCTCACCGCCCATATACCATGCTGCTCACCGCCCATATACCATGCTGCTCACCGCCCATATACCATGCTGCTCACCGCCCATATACCATGCTGCTCACCGCCCATATACCATGCTGCTCACCGCCCATATACCATGCTGCTCACCGCCCATATACCATGCTGCTCACTGCTCACCATATATACCATACTGCTCACCGCCCATATACCATGCTGCTCACCGCCCATATACCATGCTGCTCACCGCCCATATACCATGCTACCCAGTGTATTGAACTAATCGTCAACGCTTAAGCCCTGGTCTCACTGATTTCCGTCATTTTGATCGCTCAGGCTTTGTCAAGAAAGTGTACTCCCTGCTGTCCATTATGTTGTTATTCACGTCGGGTGTCATCGCATTCTTCGTATATACACCGGGAGTCCGGGACTGGGTACTGAAGAACTCTTGGTAAGTGTTTCGGCGTGCAACCCTGCATATACTTTATATACGTGTGCAAAAAGATTTGTTGGCTTTTAATACCTGGATGTATTCTGGTCCTTTGATTCGGGCTATCGGTATCCTGAATCATGTACTGATATGTTTTGTCTCATCTTATTAATCTTCCAGGATCAATCTGGTGGCCATGGTTTTGGCTATTGGTATTCTGTTGGGGTTGGCGTGTACGCCAGGGCTTGCCAGGAAAGCTCCGCAGAATTTCATTATGCTGGGGTTGTTTGTAAGTAATTTGGTTCCGGTATTGCTATGTCTAACAGTACCAGAACAGACCATGTTCTGAACATATTCACATCTGTGCAGGAGTCTATACGACCATAGCAAGTGAGCATCCTAATTTCGAGTAGCGCATTTATCCGATACTTTCACTATATGAATACGATTGCATATGTATACACACACATAACACACACACACACATACTCACACACACGCTCACACTCACTCACACACACACACACACACACACACACACACACACACACACACACATATATATATATATATATATATATATATATATATATGTATGTATATATATATATGAATATACATATTTATATATTTATATATACATATATGTATATAAAATAATATACACATACATGTACATATATATTTATATATATATATATATATATAATTGATCGAATCCTTTACTTACAGACGTTCTTCGAGGCCATTGCAATCGGGGTCATCTGCTGCTACTACGACACTGAAGAGGTTATGATGGCCTTTGGAATCACTTGTTTCATCACCATCGGAATCACCATCTTCGCAGCGCAAACGAAGATCGACTTCACGCCTATGGCGGGCGGTCTGTGCCTGTGCTTGTTCGCCCTCTTAGGTATTGTGCTAGTGCATATTGGTATACATGTAGTCTACGCCGGCATAGGTACGAAGTATGCATGCCGTAAGAATGTATTTTAGGTAATACACGTTCTACATATCATATCTACGTACACGGAACATACGCTTTTTCTCATATTGTATGATATGGGTCAGACTGGATAAATATCATATTTACGTACATGGAATATATGCTTTTTCTCATGTTGTACGATATAGGTCAGACTGGAAAATATATAATTTTTGTGCGTACCACATATACCCACTCACTGTTTTGAATGCTGTGTCGATGTGATTTACACGCCCAGTATACAACACGCGGTATCTAAACCCTAAACCCTAAATCTTCTGTGTGCATTGTACACGAATTGATGCATACTCGTTCGTGCAAAGATGAAGTTGCACTCGGTGGCCGAATGTATAAGGGATAAGCGTTAACGGACACAGGCACACGCATTAATGTCGCATATCAAGTATTCAAAGTTATACGTATAGTTTAGACTCACATCCGGTATCAAGTTTTTAATATGTACGTCTACATATCCATTTTGTGATTGTTCCAAGACACATACATCGGCTCAGACGCGCAAAGAATGTTTCTTCCTGATTCTCGTTTTGAAATCGGCATGATCATTTTTTTTTCTTCATGATCTGTGCCGAAAACAATGCTATGAAATGTCGATCGTTTCACAGCCAGATTCACTGTTTGATGTACTTTGAATACGTTGCAGTAACCAATTTTCAGGCCCCACTTCAGTTGATAGTATTTAGCGTTCAATGCATGGCCCAGTTTATTGACATGTGTGGTTCTTTCGGTACATTTTCAGGTTTCGGCTTCTTCTGCATTTTCTTCGGCGGCCAAGTGACGCACATTATCTACTGTACGATTGGTGCCATCCTTTTCGGATTGTTCTTACTAGTGGATACGCAGAGGATCATGTATGTCGAGCCCAACCCCCTTCTCTCCACACAAATTCCAGCTGTTTACAACATGTGCTGGAATATATATGTGCATACCCACATATAAAGTCTTATATTGCAGTTGTGTGATGTTTTCTTACTTTGATAGGTTTTGCCCTAGTTCGGTCCCTCAGAGGTTAAGCCACGGTTGTTGTATACATATAAATGTGCTTCTAGTTACACAGTTCTCGCATCAATTAGGTGATGGTGTCGAGTGCATTGCGCCAAGGCATGACAGAAAACCGAAGTGGCCCATATAGGTACACAGCGTGAATAGACGTCCACGGAACATGTTTTCAATTCCTACTCGAATCTTCAATCGTACAAACAAAAAAGTATACCTGTATGTGCCTTGCTAACATATTGGTCTCATTGGACTAACAGGGGAGGAAAGCATAAGCAACAGATACATCCCGAGGAATATGTCTTCGCCGCCCTAAATTTGTTCCTGTATGTCTGACAAGTCTGAATCTATTGTTGTTGATTTGGATCGTGTTATGTAGGATGTGTGTATTATGGCAGGACTGGTTGTGTGTGGGATCCTTACTCAGTACACTGGTTCTATTTTTTTTATAGCTATCTTCACTTTGTTTATTTCACTCCGAGTTTGAAATCGCTTAGATAGCACCCCCCACATATTGCGCATTTTATGTATTGCCTTGTTTGTATACGCTCTTCTCTTGACCTGGTACGGGTCCCAAAGCGATTGTCCCGTCGTAGTGCTTATCGTCTCCTTCTGGATACGAGTGTTGGCGGATGTATAGTTGTATGTTCTCAAGTCTGTTGTATACACATCGTCTACTAGTTGTTTATGTATATGCCTGGGCCTCACGCATTACGTTCTGTGAATACTTTACAGAGGGCGTTGTCTACATGAGAGTACTGACCGCCGACTGATCATTGTATATCGAGAATATCACGGTTATATTATTTTCTCAACTATTTTCTCAATATTGTTTCTTCCTTAGGGACATCATCAATATCTTCCTAATGATCCTGCAGGTATGTGCGGTTGAGGAACAGCATTTCGTTATAAAGACCTGTGCATCTGTACCGTTGTTTATAGCTCGTTGGTAGCATGATTTTACTGTGTTTGCGTAGATTAGTGGTAATCTCTGCCTCTAAATTTTTGTTGACTCTTATTTGGAGGCACATTCGCGCTTATATCTGTGCCTGCTTTTATCGTACCTGAATAAACCCTATTTAAGAGTACATACATACCTTTTCTGTATTATGTACATGTATATGAATATAGATACGTATATAGGTACGTGGGTATGTATATGTACATGTAATATATATATATATATATATATATATATATATATATATATTATGTATATATCTATATATCTATATATACATATCTATGTGTTTATATATATGCATCTTTTTATATAGTTTGTGCTGGGTTTTTTTTACGAAACTATTCATCGGATCTGTTTGCTTATAGACTTCTGCTTTGTGTTCCATCGTAGTTGTCGCATGTGGTGCTTCGTTTAGTTGCCGTGTGATGTTTGTTGGCATCGTTCTATATTCATTTTAGTTGTTGACATCGTGCTCATTGACTGAGATGGTAAGGTATAACATGGTTGCATAATATCGCAGCCGTCATGATTGCCTTCTGTCTGCCATAGATTCGCCGGTGTGGTATTCATATAACCCATCTAGCTTAATCTTCTTTTCGTCTGTCTCGCACTTATCTGATTGGTGTTCTATTTTTATCACAGCTCATCGGCGCGGTGGGCGAGTAAGGATAGAGTAGGCATCAAAATAGCCGCCGGTTATAAAATAAAACAAATCGATAGCGATTACACTTCCGTGCATGTATGCACATCTTTCTTAAACTCAAGTAGTTCGAGAAGTGAATGAGTGAGCGGTACTACCCAGGCTTTAGAACTTTCCCTGTCAGATATCAATGTTATGGACGCGCTCGTGTAGGAATGACTATTAACATAATAGTACTCATCTATGGATGCAATTTGCTCATGACCGCCAATTCATTTCAGCTCCAAATGTGCATCACTGCCCAGCTTAGTGCACTCCACTAAAGCCTGCCATTTATGTAACTACCTATTTTGAGCATAAACGTTACAATGACTAGGGTAGTTAGCCATGACAGCGATGCACGGCTCTACTATGCTCATGAGTCCTCTGAGAAGTCACGTTATCTAAACTGAAGATATTGCCTCAGTTCGTAGGTCAGCAGTAGTACGGAGTGGGTTGCAATGTACCTCTGAGTTCTGACTCCTGAGCATTCCCCCGCCAGACACGAGACAGCCATTGTTTAAGCCATACATAGTGAAAATTGAACATAGCATCCCGAAATAATCCCATACAGGCTAGTAAAATTGCATTATGGAATACAACCTAAAACCCTACATAATAGGGATAATAGTATCAAAAGTTTTTACAAAAAAAATTCCCACGATGAAAATATACATATATACAAATATTTGTACGTTTGATGATATATTTTACAACATAAGTGACGGTGCATGTATTTATACCAAGCTATTCCGTCATATATAGGTATAATATCGAGAACCTTTCTTGTTCGAACAAGTAGGAAGGGGTCGAAAACTCTGCAGGAGAGACATCCACCACATTTATCCACCTAGAACGACCGCTGGTCGAAAACGCTCGTAGGATTGTGAATATCTTGAATATATCTATAGCTTATTGTAGATCACTTGACCGGCACCATGGTTTTAGCAGATTTGGGGAAGAAGATCACCGGGGCGTTCAAGAATTTGAACAGTGCCACCGTTGTCGATGAACAAGTATGTTGAAACTTTGGCGATATCTACTGGCGTTTGTTTGCTTTGTACTCAGTGATTTGTCTCAAACTGTCAAGTCATTCCATATATACAAAACGTACACAAGAGGTGCATTTATATCCCAATTACGTGTATCCGTTTGTCTATATGGACACACAGGTACATGAAGATCAATTTGTATTATCATAAGCATATATGTAAATAAATAAACAAACAATCTATATATATATATATATATATATATATTCATACACAAGCAACGCGCACACAAACACACGCACACACACACACACATCACATATATATATATATATATATATATTTATATATATATACACTCGCACTCTCTCACACACACAATATCATCATCATCAATAATATATATATATACGTATATATATATATATATACATTATATACATATATGTACATAACCCACAATATATATATATATATATATATTATATATATATATGATATATATATATGTACATATATTATGTATATGTATATACAACGCATAAACATTACTTCAATGCACAACGCCAACATGGCATCAACAATAATTATTTATATATATATATAC
>LUCW03001397.1:62500-67500 GCA_001586965.3 Sphaeroforma sirkka | reverse complement strand
CTGAGATAGCCAAAGCAGATACGGGCGATACGTGTATGTTTGTGCACATGCCCATGTACATGCGTGAGTATATACTTTTGTCTGGCATGGAGGTATCGCATCCGAGTGCGAGGAGCACGTCAAAGTCAAATACAATGGTTGGTCTCAGACACCAGCGCCTGGTACCTGCTTTAGGATACATTCTCTTGACCAAGAACGAACACACTCGCATTCATACTCCCTTGTGTCCTTACCAACTTGTACTTATCCATCCGCATATTCACACACTTCTTATTGAATCCTGTACACGAACATCACAGGAAGGCATAAACAAGAAGCAGGGCTTTTCGAGGAGATGTTACAGGTTGACCAGGCTGTACACCCGGATAATATCGTGTTTGTGATGGACGCGAGTATTGGACAGGCAGCCGAGTTACAGGCGGCGGCATTCAAGGGGCAGGTGGATGTGGGGTCTGTGATCATAACAAAGTTAGATGGTAAGAGTGGGTGTACATACGAACGTATGGGTGAGTTATCATCACAAAGCTAGATGGTAAGAGTGAGTGTACATACGAACGCATGGATGTGTTATCATCACAAAGCTAGATGATAAGAATGAGTGTACGTACAGAACGTATGGGCGTGTAGATAGGTTTAGTTTTGTACACTGCTTTTTGTATTTGTTTGTGTTCTCGGGTGATTCTATGGCATTCTTGTTTACAAGTATTGGACAATTAGCGGAGTTACGGTAGAGGGCATTCAAGGGGCAGATGGTCTGTGATTGTCACACACTCCGACGATGAAGAGCGTGTGTAGACACTGAAGGATGCGGATAGTCAGGTTACATTGATCATCACGTAGTAGGATTGTAGGAGTGAATGTATATAGTAGAAGATGGGTGCATGGATTGAGTTGGGTTAAAATAGTTCTGTGTATGCGTAGGTGGTTATGGATGATACAAAGTCGTCTGTGTTATGGAAGCGAATATTAGAGTAGCTTCAACATTCATCAGACAGGTGACAGGTAGGTATAGGATTGGCGCGCTTCATGAAATTTTCTTTGTTGTGGGTTTGGACATATCCACAGGCTGTGAGTACCCATTCCCTGTGCAGTTCAATGGCCATTGTGGGCCATATCAAGGTATACACTCACCAATGACGTCCTCTAGTTACAGGCACAAATCTGTTTATCTGCAATACCCAACCCCCCTTGTACATATATGCTCATCCATGCCCATACGCACACACGCGCACACGCGCACAAGCCACTCCACACACAAAACATGTAGCTAAGGCCTGATAACATATACAAACACACAGGTCACGCGAAGGGTGGGGGTGCCCTCTCGGCCGTAGCGGCGACTAAGTCTCCCATCATATTCATGGGTACGGGTGAGCATCTGGATGATTTTGAGCCGTTCTCGGCTCAGCCGTTTGTCAGTAAGCTGCTGGGTATGGGCGATCTGGGTGGGCTCATGGAGGTGGTCAAGGATCTGGATCTCGAGAAAAATACCGGCCTTTTGGAAAGGGTGTGTTGTTTCCATCATTTGGGAGTGCCCATTGTGTGTGTGTGAATGGATACTATGTGTGTTTCTGTATATGTTATGTATACGAAAGTGGGGACGTCTATCTGTTGGGATGTATGTGGTGGTGTGTGCCTGTTTTCGTCCCCTGCGCATTTATCGTTCCCGTGTTGTGTTTTGTTTTGTTCTGTTTTGTTTTTTTTTGTTTTGGGGTTTATTTTTTTATTAGCTCTCGTGAACGGTGTTTGTGTGTCCATTGCTTTGAACGTGTTTGCGTCGCCTGTGTCTAGTTCTACTATATATACCTGCCTCATGAGCAGGGTATGTGTGTCTATCTATTGAGATGTATTTGATATTGTGTATGTTCTTTTTTTGAAAGGCTTCTTCTTTTTTGCCTCATGATTAGGGTATGTGTCACTATCTATTGAGATGTATTTGACATGTGTATGTTCTTTTTGGAAGGGCTTCTTTTTTGCCTCATGAGCAGGGTATTAGTGTCTATCTACTGAGATGTGTTTGATATGTGTATGTTCTTTATAGAAGGGCTTCGTTTTTGCCTCATGAGCAGGGAATGTGTGTCTATCTAATTAGATGTATTTGATATGTGTATGTTCTTTTTAGAAGGGCTTCGTTTTTGCCTCATGAGCAGGGTATGTGTGTCTATCTAATTAGATGTATTTGATTTGTGTATGTTCTTTTTAGAAGGGCTTCTTTTTTGCCTCATGAGCAGGGTATGTGTATCTATCTAATTAGATGTATTTGATATGTGTATGTTCTTTTAGAAGGGCTTCTTTTTTCCTCAGGAGCAGGGTATGTGTGTCTATCTATTGAGATGTATTTGATATGTGTATGTTCTTTTTGGAAGGGCTTCTTTTTTGCCTCATGAGCAGGGTATTAGTGTCTATCTACTGAGATGTGTTTGATATGTGTATGTTCTTTATAGAAGGGCTTCGTTTTTGCCTCATGAGCAGGGAATGTGTGTCTATCTAATGAGATGTATTTGATATGTGTATGTTCTTTTTAGAAGGGCTTCTTTGTTGCCTCAGGAGCAGGGTATGTGTGTCTATTTAATGAGATGTATTTGATATGTGTATGTTCTTTTTAGAAGGGCTTCTTTTTTGTCTCAAGAGCAGGGTATGTGTGTCTATCTAATTAGATGTATTTGATATGTGTATGTTCTTTTTTTAGAAGGGCTTCTTTTTTTGTCTCAGGAGCAGGGTATGTGTGTCTATCTACTGAGATGTATTTGATATGTGTATGTTCTTTTTAGAAGGGCTTTTTTTTGTCTCAGGAGCAGGGTATGTGTCTATCTATTGAGATGTATTTGATATGTGTATGTTATTTTTAGAAGGGCTTCTTTTTTGCCTCATGAGCAGGGTATGTGTGTCTCTTTTATGAGATGAATTTGATATGTGTATGTTCTTTTTAGAAGGGCTTCTTTTTTGTCTCAGGAGCAGGGTATGTGTGTCTATCTATTGGAATGTATTTGATATGTGTAGGTTCTTTTTAGAAGGGATTCTTTTTTGCCTCATGAGCAGGGTATGTGTGTCTATCTATTTAGATGTATTTGATATGTGTATGTTCTTTTTAGAAGGGCTTCTTTTTGTCTCAGGAGCAGGGTATGTGTGTCTATCTATTGAGATGTATTTGATATGTGTATGTTCTTTTTAGAAGGGCTTTTTTTTGTCTCAGGAGCAGGGTATTTGTCTATCTATTGAGATGTATTTGATATGTGTATGTTATTTTTAGAAGGGCTTCTTTGTTGCCTCAGGAGCAGGGTATGTGTGTCTATTTAATGAGATGTATTTGATATGTGTATGTTCTTTTTTAGAAGGGCTTCTTTTTTTTGTCTCAAGAGCAGGGTATGTGTGTCTATCTAATTAGATGTATTTGATATGTGTATGTTCTTTTTAGAAGGGCTTCTTTTTTGCCTCATGAGCAGGGTATGTGTGTCTATCTAATTAGATGTATTTGATATGTGTTTGTTCTTTTTGGAAGGGCTTCTTTTTTGCCTCATGAGCAGGGTATGTGTCTATTTTTTTTTGTGATGGGCGTCTTTTTTTAGCGTTTGCCGATCGTGTAGAGAGTTTGCGTGCATCCCTCCCTTAGTTTAGGTGTATGTGTCTTCCGCTGGTTGTTCTTTCAGTGTTTACCAGTCTCATAACAGTTGTATGCATGGTCATTGCTTGGTGTGTGTGTGTGCGTCCTGTAAGCTATTCTTTTGGCGTAAACCGGCCTCGTGGAGAGGGAGTATGTATCCATCGCTTGGGATGTGTGTGTTTATGTGTGTTGTGTGTCTACTACGCGTCTTCTGTAGACGTTTCTTTCGGCCTCATGTAGAGTGTTTCCAAAATATCAACCTCATGGAAAAGGAATATGCAACCATTGCTTGGGATGTGTGTGTATATAGGTGTTTTGTGTGTATCTGTATGTGTCGTCTGTAGATTGTTTTCTCGGCGTATATCGGCCTCATGGAGAGGGTGTGTGACCATTGCTTGGGGTGTTTGTGTTGTGCGTGTGTGCATGTGTCTGATGTGATTACCAACACCATAGTAGGTGTGTGTGACCATCGCTATGTAGCAAAACTTCATGACTACAGACCTCTCAGCACATCATACATATACAGATACAAATAAATATGGACACATCAGCAATACCACGCAGATATATCGACGATGGGGCGTATGGACAGGATCATGAAATATCCACATACATCTGTACTCACACTACACCTGACACCTATTACAGGATCATGAAATATTCACATACATCAGTACTCACACTACACCTGACACCTATTACAGGATCATGGAATATCCACATACATCTGTACTCACACTACACCTGACACCTATTACAGAATCATGAAATATCCACATACATCAGTACTCACACTACACCTGACACCTATTACAGGATCATGGAATATCCACATACATATGTACTCACACTACACCTGACACCTATTACAGGATCATGAAATATCCACATACATCAGTACTCACACTACACCTGACACCTATTACAGGATCATGGAATATCCACATACATCTGTACTCACACTGCACATGACACCTATTCTCAGATGCAAGCGGGACAGTTCACACTACGCGACATGTACGAGCAGTACCAGAACATCATGAAGATGGGCCCCATGAGCAAGATCATGGGCATGATCCCAGGCATGGCTGATATCATGCCGGACGGCGGTGAGGAGATGAGCCAGAAGAGACTGAGGAGGCAGATGACTATCATGGATAGTATGAACAACGCAGAGTTGGATAGTGACGGCAAGGTGTTCTATCGCGAGGTGAGTGGGTATGGGTGTATGTGTTCGCAGGTGAGTGGGTATGGGTTTATTTGTTCGCAGGCGAGTGGGTATGGATGTATTTGTTCGCAGGTGAGTGGGTATGGGAGTATTTGTTCGCAGGTGAGAGTGGGTATGGGAGTATTTGTTCGCAGGTGAGTGGGTATGGGTGTATTTGTTCCCAGGTGAGTG
>LUCW03001397.1:45000-57500 GCA_001586965.3 Sphaeroforma sirkka | reverse complement strand
TATACATATTACAACACATATAATATATATATATATATATATATACATATAATATATATGTATGTACATGTATATATATATGTATGTATATACATATATATATATATATATATATGTAATATTAATGTATGTAATTATATTTATATATATTTATATATATATATATATATATATATATATATATATATATATATATATATATATATATATAAACACACATGTGCATACAAGCAGATTGTCACTGTTGCATATTCAACTCTAGTTTTACAGCTTCTTCTGTCCAATGGCTATGCACAGGAACACACTTGCTAAACTATGGATAAGTATCATTCAGAAAGATTGACGGTATTTTGTTACCCGCAGTATTACCCTGTCGCAACTGGTATATATAAAAAATATGTATATTTATATATATTCAAGCGTTGTACATACAACCTAGTCTTAATGACTGTCTGGACAGAATACATACTGACTTGTATTGATATTCCTTTACAGGCATGGGGGGGTATGGGTGGACCCGGAATGGGCGGTGCTGGTGGTATCCCGGGAATGGGAGGGATGGCACCTGAAGATATGCAAGCGATGATGGGTGGTATGGGTGGTCAAGGCAGCTCGAGAGGAGGTCGGGGGGGTGGCAGAAAGCGGTAGTTGATCCATCTAATCAAATAAAGAATTCCTTGTGAAGAAATCAATCTTAGCCATTTTTTTGGGAAGGATGCGGGTGATATTATACTGTCTTCATACCAAAATTGCTTTGGTGTGTATCCAATGAGTTAGAGATTCAATCGAGACAATAGTTATGAGCCAAAGAATTAAGGCAGGATAGTTTAGACTTGGTGTCTGATGCTATGCATGGTTCTAGGCATAGTCGGGCTGCCAGCTCAGCAGAATTGTACTGTGTTCAATGAATTTAACCTTTTTCGCGCGGAGGTATCTCGAACTTTCATAGTCAAGTTATGAACTACTAGATAGATATAACATGATACTGCATTAACCAATTCTTAGCTTACGCTTTTCCGCCCGAGAAATTTCAGCGTTCAACACATATTTATGCCATTATAGTATATCTCCTATAAACTATATAGAATTTCTTGCGTGTTTCACAGATTGACGAGCGCTGGCACGCTAATAACAACAAATTGTGCGAACGCACCATCAGATTCCAGGCTAGCCCAAGGACCAAAATTGCACACATAGTGTTCTCGGTGTCATACTCGGAATATTAGCACAAAAGAGGGCTTCATATGGTAACTACAAAATCGCTACCAACCTCGAACAGTCATCGGGCAATGCGTCACAGAATCTTCGCGTTCCTCACGTCTGGGTTATAGAAGTACACGCGATCCACCGCACCGGTACTGTAGGTATCGATCAAGATGACCATCGAATTACAATTCTCGTGTCTAATAAACCAGCATGGCGAACATTAAAGTGACGTTGAGCAACTCTGTAAGTATTTACATTATTTAATGCCTTTTGGAGGCTTTTATTGAAGTTTTATTTTGTTTGAGCGTGATATGAACGTGACCTGAATGTATCACTTTATTTATAGAGTTGCGCAAGATCGGTCTCTCAGGTACGAATCTACAGTTTGGATTTTAGTCAGAATCTTCAACGAGGACATATTCACCGCAACTTGCACTTGTAATCTGAAATGTTATCAAAGATTACATCCGGTAATAGTAATAAATTGCATGGTCTGATCGTCTCACCTTTTGAGCGACGAGTTAGCAGTCGACTGCATTCACACAGTTGACTTTTCAAATTGGATGAGCTGCAGCTAATAACTTGAATATGATAAATTAGGCTATGCGTGCGATAATACCACCAGAGCGCTTCGCGATGCTCCGTCTCGAGTTTTCGCATTATATGGCCAAAAATAAGATTGCTGTTTATAGGGTGATTTAAAGTATCAATCATGCTCGAATTAGTAGTCTGAAGTGAAGAGACAATAAGACCACTGTACAATAACGACAAAATCCTCAACGAGTCGAACGTGTGTATCAAACCCCGTCTGTTTTTGAATAAAACGACTGTAGAATTTGTAACAAATCAAGTCAGTAGCAGTCAATATTCTTGCAATAGTTCAATCAGTCATCAAATATCATTGTTATTGATGGCTACTGGAATATAACGAATCAAAACTGAGGGAACACTTCGATGGGCTGCAGTACTGTTTATGACTTGAAAGATTGCGGGAAAATAATCTTTGTGTTCTTCAATTGTTACTTTTATCATTGAGCACACACATAAAACCACAAAATGAAATTTTGGACGCTAATTTGCACTTCGTTTACGATATGTATATACCATATCGATGTGTATACCCATAGCAACCCTAACGAGTAAAGACAGACATGACCCCTTATGTCGCTCAGTATTGATCGACGAGAACATACTATTCTTCCAGCATATCATATCTTCACTGAGCTTTAATATTTAATAGTTAACTTGTCCGGGATAGACACATACCTCACAACATCTGACACCAGGAGTCGGCCAGTCGGATAACTAGAAATCGTGGAAACACTGAATACTGCATTCACGGCTCGGGAATCTCTCAATCCCGTTTTACCTGTCGATCGTGATGTGGAATTTTCTGTGTTGTAATCCAAGCATTCGCGTAACCTATTCCGCCAACTACTGTCACGACTTGCTGCTGTGTTCATGGTAGGTGTTCGCCTCCTCATAACTGTTTTTTATGCTGACGGCCGTCGGCTGTGCCCAATTCAATCTATCTATCAGCCTGTCAAGTAGTTGTACTCTTTCCTGATGCAACAGCGATTCGTCGACAACCCCCATCTATTGCACTTGTACATAATTGTAATTTCTGTGCCTTTCCTTTATTTTGGTCGTACCGGTTTGTAGGTGAGCGGTGTGTACAGTACAGAGGCTGAATCAATGGATAAAACAAATAGGAGCAAAGGCTTCTTGATTGAAGTATGCTGATTAGAACCTGTAGACCTAGTAGTTTAGGGGACTGGCGAGAAGAAAATGCGAGAAACATGTATCAGTATATGGGTGTTGAATTATAAGCCTTCCCATGTGCTCGGAGTGACAGGTAGCTAACTACTTGTAAATGTGATTATCTTAAAATGGTGTGCTCTGCTTTATAGATTTAATTCATAAACAGACATACGGGCATACTGTTCATATATCAAAGAACATGTCTTTTTTAAATACAATCCAAGAAATGTAAAACAGCAAGATAAGATGAAGCAGGAATTCTCCATTTTATCTTTGTACGGCTGTTGGCATTTAGTATGTCGAGTACTCCCGTATCTCGATGTCGAGAAGGATTGTCACTCTTGCCGTTATTGGTCAATATGAGGATGATTTAGAGGAGCACTTCTGCAAGAATGCACGGAAACTCACGAAGACAGTGTGAATGAAGTACACTTTGACTATCCGATGCCGAATTAAATTTGTGTGAACTATGAATTTCCAGGGTAAATATCGTTTCCTTTTGATAACAACACTATAGAGGTTATCCAATCAGTTTTCCGACTGGGCTTGGAGTCTCACAATGCCGACATCTCATATTTATTACAATACCGACACAAGCAATTGTATGCACAAAAAAGAGGAAGGTCAGTCTACTTTGGTATACAATTTGTAGTTCAAAGTTCAAACTGATGGAGGTCAGTTCTCTCCATTCTTGTGTCCGACAATCGCCGATACTGACGAAGTGTTGTATGCAGACATTGCAGTGGGATTCACTTTCTATGCAGAGGTGTGAAACGCTGGCGCCTTGGAGTCGAGGAGCAATTTGGAAAGCGGTAGAATTCAGAATTGAAGTGAGTATCTTAGAGAGGTGATACACGCAGCTGCCCATATGACAGTTCTCACTATACAAATTGTTCAAAATTTATTTTTTTAAAAGCTGTTTTCAAAAGCACCCATGTGTAAAAACATAAAAGAAACGCGTATAGTCACTATAATGCACACAGAGTTGCTCGAACAATATAAATTACAACCTGACTATAAAATCACAATATCCAATATGTTGAGAGTTGAGAAGCGAGAACATGTCTATTTACACCAACTCCAGTCACGTGAAATAAATTTAAATATAGGCATTTGGGGCTTGACATGGCACTCTCTCTTGTGGGGTTGTGCTTTAGATTAGGCGTGCTATGGGGGGTCGGCAAGTAATTCGCCTATATTCGATGTTGGTTGTGAATACGGTTATACGGCTGTATTTTTCTTCGACAAGACACGCTTGTCGCTCACGACGCTGATGTTGATAGCCTGGTACTGTGGTACTGCCTGGTCAGAATTAAGCATTTTCGGGAAGTTGAATAGAATATAGATGACTCATCATTTAACATAAATTCAGATTTCAGAAGTTATATTTTTTTTAAATATTACATATGCAATAGAATATGCTGATTGCAGCGGCTAAAAAAACATTTTAAAGAGAAGCGTCGGTCGGCGCTGCAGCGTAGCCGTGCCAGCAACAGCACTCAGCGGGTCTCAGACTCTCAGCACTTACAGTCAGTTAGTCACAGCCTCACAGAGTTACAGGCACAGTAGTATTTTATTTTTTAAATAAGATGCTTTTTACATAGACCCGCCTTGACCGAGGAAAAGGTTCTGAACTTCTGTCGCTCTGACTCTGAGCAGTATGCCGCTATAACTTTTTTTTAAATTATTGATTTGATGTACACATTGAAAAATAAAAAAGAACAATGTGGAATTCGATATTTAAGTTATGCAACACACCTGCTCCTGCGTGAATCCAAAATTACACGCTGGCAGCCTGACAGGGGAGTCAGGAGTCATGAGTAGCGACTGGCGTTACTAATCCGCACATGCATAAATCATAATGTACCACCATGAGACATCTGAGAATGATTGCTCTTCGACTCTGAGGATGATTGCTTTTCGAAGTCCGAAGAGTCGAATTCTTTAATTGTGAGGTTACAAATTTGAAATTACTAAATATGTAATACCGGATTCATTTTTATCCAATAATTTTACTACTATCAATTTCAATTGTACTGGAACTAAATTTATTTACTGAAACTTTCTGACGACGGAAAGTTACGTCGTCTCTGGACAGGGAAAAGGGACTTGGGCCCCTCAAACTCCCCTCTCTGGGGGGGAGTGGGAGTTTGGTGACTGGGGAAACACGGCTAGTAGGCACAGCGGACTGACCGAGTCACCGACTTCACACAAGTTCAGGATTCTGACTTACCTCATAATGTATAACGTTCATACATATGCACTCTACCAGTTAAACGTTAAACATTGAGCGTATATTATTATAGTTCAGTCCAGTATATGTTTATGAGAAGGGATTAAGTTTTGTCCTTATTCCCACTCGTTTATTGATCTGTACAGCATTATGTGGCTAAATATATGGCAGTAGGTGCACAAAATAGGTCGCGATGACGAATTTTTAGGCCAATATGTCATATACGTTCCTATATTTTTAATTGACCCGTTAAAAATTATTCGTTAAACGTAAAATTTCCTATGGCGGAACGTTGCAAGGTTAGCTCTCAACTCTCAAGTGAAGTTAAGTCTATAACTCGTCCCCAAGTTGTTGTTTTTTTGTTTTTTAAAAACAAAAAACTACAGGTCACAGTCTCACAGAGTAACAGACTTAGGATTCAGGGACTCTCTGTCACTCATGAATCAGGTGTGAGGTCACTGAGGTGAGAGAGAGATATATATATAGACACTTAGATAAGACAGGCACGTAACAGTTGACAGTCACGCTCACTATGACAGATCAACTGACACTCACTTACTGCCGAAATACTGATTCGCTGAACTGCCAAGTGCCAATGCGTTTTTTTAAAAGTGCCAACTGCCAATTGCCGAATGCCGAGTGCCGAGGGCCCGAGGCCTGACTGTTAAGTTTAACTCCTATGATGAGTAGTGACTACTGACTAGACTCTGAGTGGCCATAGAGATTCACTTTTAAATTCAATTGTATTCACTAAATTTAGAAAGTATCGTTGACAATCATTCTAGGTTAGCCAGTAAAATGACGACTATAAAAAAATACTTTCAAGCGAGAGCGAAGTAGTTTAGTAGTCTGCAGCTCTGCGCTGAATTTAGTTTTTATATCTCTTAAATTTGATTTCCGCTACGAGTTTATAACTCCGTAATATTCTATAACTGAGTCGAGAGTCGAGCGTTACTCAAGAGTCGAGACTCGAGAGTCGAGGCCTCGAAGACCAGAATCCGGGCAGAGGGCCATGAGCAGTTTGAGGAGTTGTCTTGTTTTCTATGTCATCATGCGGCCTGAAATATTTGCTTGTATATATTTGTGTGCTTATTTTTAAATAAAAAAACTTAAAAAAAACGAAGTATGTACCAAATAAACAACTCTCGTAATCTCGCGTTGTATTTGTTTTTTAAAATTGAAAACTTTATCAAATATAAAATAACCCTCTGAAATAAAACACATAAACAATTTTGTTTCTTTTAAACAAATAACAATTGTGTTTTTATTTTAATATAAAACAAATAGTACATTTTTCTTCTTCTTTTTCTTCCTCAAAGGGCTTTTTTTTTTTAATAGAATAGGGCAAGCCCGGCAAGGCTCATTTATACACCTCTGTGGACACTTTACAAATCACAACTCAGAAGTCAGACTTGTGTCAACTTCACTGCCTTTTTCTTCATAGCCTTCTTTTTTTTTTAATACATAAAATGTCAATATCACAATTTTTCTTTTTTTCGGAAGGCTATTTTTTTTTAATACTTTGCTTTTTGGTACTTTTTCTCCCTTCTTTCGTTTTCTGCACAATTTTCTGCACAAAATTTATCTGACACAGATTTAACTACACTAAATATAATCTAATACAATGCCATAGTAGTTCTTTTTCTAAAAGTCTCTCAGACTCCGAGACGAGCCAGAGTCCCAGAGTCCCAGACTCAGAGCCCGGGCTACCGACCAGAGCCCAGAGGTTGTACTCCTCCCTATCAAGAAGCAAGGTTCTCACTCTCAGCCGCTTGACTCTCGTGAGTATCCTCTTATGGACGTGAAGTCAAATTCTCGAATGAATACAAATTGCTTAATATAGGTTGTGCTTCAACCAATAAAATTAGGCATTGGTTTTTTACAAAGTGTTTTTAGCCGACTTATTCGTTATTGACTATGCCGAAACAAGTTATGCGCGCGACAGCGAGGTCAAGACATATTTAGTTAGTGCTTTTCGAGTAAAACAAAAAGTGATTTTACTGGCTGGAAAGTTTGTCGCAAAGTTTTGTCTAAAAAAAAACTAACTTTCGAAGTTCGAAGTGCGAAGACAAATTTCAATATTTTAATATTTTCAAGAAAGCAATAAAAATACTGATAATTTGATGTGTATGTAAATACTACATAAATATTGTCAAAAAAAAATAGCCTTCTAAATTGCTGTTTTTACAAAATAAACAAAAAACAGAAACCACCATCTATAGTTCTGTATGGCTGCATAGAGTCCATGGTCCATGGACCTATTTTATTCACTCTTTAGTCTGTGGGGCTCCTGTTCCTTTCAGTCTATACACTCCATTGGCACAATTTCTATTTTCTGTAATACTAACTGTAGTAGTAAGTACATACATAGTAAACATAGCATTGTAGGCTATAGTACGACTTCTTTTTATAATTTAAAAAAAACAAAAAAAGGCTTCTATCTGTCTGGAACGAAATAAATACTGTTGTGATTTGTGGTGTGAACTCTTGCTCTCTCACTTGTGTTGTATGCGTGTGTGACTGTATAACCTGTGAACTGTGAAGTGTGTGTACTGTGTAGTGTCTACTGCCTCTACTAGTCACTCTACTATGTAGTAGAATATTGTGAGCTGTGAAAATGTGTGAACTGTGAAGTTGTGAAGTTGTGTGCTCTTCTTGTGTGTCTCAAGTTCATGACTCACCAGTCACCACATAACACATGTGTACATATGAATATTTGAAGTTTGACGTTTTCATGTTTTTTTCTTCATTTTTATAAATACATAGAGGCTAAATATGTATGTGGAATTGTGGATCGTTCGAGATTCTTCTCACTTCTTGTGTGTGTGACTGTGATGTTGTGTGCAAAAAATATTTATTTATTTCAAACCAAAAACAAATGATGTGGTATTGAACTCAGAACTGTCAAGAGTTTTTTAACTGTGAGTACGCAAGAGTGTGAACGTGAAGTGTGAACTGTGAAGTGTGTAAAAAATAGTTGCGTGGAGAACTGGAGAGTAGACTGGTATATATTTTAAGAAAACAATTGGATGATATATCAATTTTGAATTTTAGAAAGCTATGTTTTTTTTAAATTGACAATTGTCACTTGGCTTGAATTTTTGAAGTCTTGTTGTCAATGTTGAAGACCCTACGGCCCTACTTGTAACTGGAGTCTGGGGAGTCTGAGAAGTCTGGAGTCGCTAGACTTACAGGAGTCTTTGGACTCTGCTTCGTGGACTCATACCCTCTGAAGTCTGAACACGCTGGCTGGTCTGGAGTCTAGACTCACTCTGGAGTCTGGACTCTTGGAGATTGGACTCTCTGGAGACTCTGGTCTCTGGTAGTAGAGACTTTGGTGGTAGAGAGCGAGAGAGAGACAACTAAAATTTTAAAATACATATTCTTCGAATCATGATGTCTATAGTCTTTACAGAGAGAAAGTAGAAAGAAGCGAGACTCTCTCAGAGAGAGTGTGTGTGAGGACTGACAAGGAGACACTCAGTCGACTACTACTAGAGAGCGAGACTAGAGCAGAGCGAGACTAGAGCAGAGCGAGACTAGAGCAGAGCGAGAGCGAGAGATTGAGAGAGTAGTTATTTTATTGTGTTTAAAAAAAAACGATCAAAAAATATTACGCCAGACGCCAGTTACACTTATGTTACTAAATACATAAGTAAAATTAAATATGTACTTGACTTTGTAGTTTGTATTGATTTGGGTTCCTATGTATTTATTTATTTACTACTACTCTAGAGCTGTTTGTTCTTTGTGAATTTTGTTTCCAAGAAAACAGAACAGTTTTTGCTTTGTAAAATATAAGCAGAATTTACTTTATTTACTTGTATTTTTTATTATTGTGTTTTTTTTAAACAAAAATCCAAAGAATCTTATTACATATTGACTTATTACATATTGGCATTGCATAGCCCTCTAGTTTTTTTGTGTTTTTTTTTCGTAAATATTTTTATTATTATTATCATATTGAAGATAAATCACGCATATGTATTTTGAAAAATACATGTATATATCCTTTTTATTTTCTGTAAAACAAAATAGAAATCTAAAAAAACGCAAACCCCAATCACAATGATATTTATTTATTCAATCTTTTTATTTGTTTTTGAAGTACTAAAATAGTGATCAGCTGGTCACTATGTAAAGCTTTTGTCAACAACACTGCTGAATGAACACGCATCGCGGCATCTTCTTGAGAAGTTGAAAACCGGTATAAATGCGTTGCACTGGTAGCGAAGTTACCGTCAGTACATCCCGTCTGTAAGATTTGGTAAGGAGATACTCTTCTCTTGAATAGACAACTTGTTAAAGTCAGCATATATACTTTATTCGATATGAAACCTTCGATTCTGGCAGTCGCCGCTATTTTGACCACTACCCACGGCTGCACCGACTTTGTATTGCGAGATGCTTTGCCGAAAAACTTAGCTATCTCAGCCAGAAACATGGACTTTCATTTGGACATGAATACAGATGTGGTGAAAGTGAATCGGGGTATCACTAGACAATCCTTGCCTATTTATGAATGTCCAGATTGTACACCAACATCTTGGGATGTCAAGTATGGTTATGTCTTTTCAGATCTCATGAAGCAAGATGTAGTATCCGACGGTTTGAATGAAGCAGGGTTGTCTGCAGCTATCTTAGTACTGAGTCATTACTCGCGCTTTCCTCACTACAATGTAACTGACTCACGGCCCCTAATGGGAGGACAGAGTCTGCCTGAATATATCCTAGGTACGTGTGCCGATGTCGCGTGCGCGAGAGAAGCAGTAGACAAGTTTCATATTGTTGCAGCGCAACATCCAATGATGGATTTGATGGGTGGCGACATTCCCTGTCACTTCAGCATTATGGACAAAGAGGGCAATCATTTGGTCATCGAACCTGTGTTCAACAAAACGGCCTCGCCAGATTGTCTAGGGCCGGACCACGATGAATCCAACAGTAAGATGTGTGTCTACGATAATAACGAGTACAAGGTGTTGACCAATCACCCTCCGCTCGAAGAGCAGATTGCCAATATCAAAGCAAAGGAGGCTGCCGCTGGAGATGACTGGCAGAATTATTGGAGCACAATGCCAGGTTGGTACTTCCAACAACCACGTTTCGAGCGCGCCGTGTTCTTCAACCGACTTAGTCTGGAGAAAGGTGGTACGTGGATGCAGAAAGTGCCCCAAATTGAAAAATTGTACCAGACTACGGTTATGCTTGCACCTCCGGGAGAGTGGACTGAAACAATGCGAACAGCTCTTACGGCTGGGGCTGAAGCGGGCAGTGACGGAGTGTCAGACTTAGATGCTTTCTTGAAATCATTTGCTTCGCAGGTTGGGGCCTCCGATGAGCAATTGGCTTACATTTCGCAAACGTTGAGTGGTTTGAGTGCAAGTATGGGTACAACTGTCGGCGAGTACCTTCACATCTTTGCTGAAATGGATGATCATATCATGAGTCATTTCCTTTCACAAAACCAGACATTCTCTAATCCAGATCCTGCATTTGACGCGGTGGCTAGAGCTCAGTACATTATTCAAGCCAATACAATGGTACCCGGATCTAGTTCTCAGCTAGGGTCCAGTCCGGTTACGTGCTGGACTGTTATCCGAGATCACACAAACTTGAGATACTACGTTCGAACACCCGGTAATACTGGCTTAATATACTACGACGTATCTAAAATGGACTTTTCGAATGGTGCAGGCCGTGTCTCTAACGCTGTAAACTGGGAGTACGCTTACCCTGATGTAACGCACCTGCTAGATGCAAGCGTTGCCCCGTCTACCACACAGGCAAGCGGAAACTGCGCTTCAGGAGGTTCGTATGCCACACTAAGCTCGACGTCAGAATCAGGCAGTTCCGATTCAAGTGGTGTGCCGGTCTGGTCTCTGATTCTGACTGGTATTATAGGATTGGCCGTAGGAGGAGCTGGTGCATTCGTTGTGGTCAAGAAACAAAACAGAGACCGAAGACAGGCAGAAAGCACTACAGATCTCAGTGAATAAACACATGGAAGGCCATGTACATAGTTTGAGAAAAGAACTACGAAAACATGAAATAAAGCCAATCGGTTCACATTTGCTCTTCGCATTGTAAAACATATTATGATGTGCTTGCATTTGAGGAATTCAAGGAGCACTGCACATTGCATATATTGTGTGATACATACAAACAGGTGGCAGGCCAGGTTTTAGTATCTCTCCCTGACAAAAATACTAAATTTGTTTTAGATATGATGAATTCTATGGGAGATACTGGTGGAGCTGCTAGGGGGGTATGACGTTCATATGGTGCAGCAGATGACCAGCGGTGGAGGTTTGCCAGGTACATCTTTGTAGCGTGTAGTGTGACTTTTTTGTAAATTTATAATTGGGCGACAATTGAAATACGTGTAACTTTTAAACATAAGTTATTCCGTAGTCTATATATATATATATATATAAAGTACTTCAAGATTGTATGTGTGTGCTTGCCTACTTTTAACAGAGAGCCACGGTTCAAGGGGAGTGTTCAATTCAATCTATCTGTTTGTCCACGCGGGACTTATTCCGTCAAGTCTCATTACTGACTTTCAGGTGTGTGTTTGCCCACTTCATACTCTACTTTAAACATACAGCAACGGTGGAAGAGAGTGTTCCATTTGATCTGTTTGCCTGTCTAGTAGTATATTATCTTGATGTAGCGATTCGTCGACAACCCTCAATATGTCTATATTATCCTGCATTTGCGTATAACTGTGTTGTACCATTCGCGCATCTGAAATTCTTCGACAAAACAACACCTTTTTTTTTTTACGAATTATGTCCCGGCGCCCTCCTTTTATTCCGTACCAATTAGTAGGTGAGCGAGTGAACGATCCAGTAGAGCGGCAGCACAGATGTTGAATCAATCATACACTGAAACAAAACAGAAGAAGGGGTTGGAGATTATAGTACGTCGATTGGGACTTGGTATACGTAGTTTGAAATGGTGGGGCGGGGAGGGGATAGGTCAGAAGCACGTATTTAAAGTACAAGCCTTTCCTCGTGTACGCCGTGACAAATAGCTACCTGCCTATGTAGCTTTACAGTAGATCGCTATGGGGAGTTTTGATATCAGTACATTATTTTAGAATAGTTTTTGTTTTATAATACCTCAAAGTCCTGTTTGATCATAGTTGGTAACAAACTCAAAAAAAACATTTGAACTCATTTGCTAACCGGTTGATGTCGAACAAAAACCCCTGTGTACAACAAAAAATGGAGAACAACCTAACAGATATAATCGGCCTGTCTATTCGACTTCAGTCCGAGGCAGAAATTGTCTA
>LUCW03001397.1:0-40000 GCA_001586965.3 Sphaeroforma sirkka | reverse complement strand
TATGTGCGTCTTGTCGACATAAGAGTTAAACAAACAACAGCTAAGACAACCTACTTGTTGGGCACGTATTACCGTTGCTCCACTAGGCGAGTGTTGTGTATCTTAAAAATGCGCACCACCCGTGGTGTGGGTGACATCGGTTTCTGCCATTGCGACAGGAAGAGGTTCTTGATTCTTATGTGCTGGTCATGTGCAATGGCAAGGAGTGACAGCGCCCATCCATTCCCCTGCATGTAATATGGAATGTATACATGTGTCATGAGCATGCCTTTTTATACATGAGAGCGAACATCTGCTTGGATTGGTACATCGTATATGCATCCATCACCACTCGCCTGAACGCACACGTATTCACGAACACGTATGTACACTCACCTGGAAAGTACGTTCTGTGTTTACTTCCCTCAGGCGCGTTAGACCTCTCTGTCTCGCTAATGTCGCGTGTGTATCGCTGTAGAACCCCTTACTACGCTCAGAGCTACTCACACACCCAGGCAGAGAACACGTGCCACCTGTACGGGTGGCGAATTCGAAAATGGCATCATCTTTAGACTGACAAAAAGTTACAATGACATAATATTAAAATGGCATGACCTACATATGAGAGCACGAAGAAACTCACCGGTGTGCGTGGGAGCCCTCTCAGCTGCCAGAACAAGGGCATGTTTCTTGGCATGGGCATCGCAGCAGTAGTTTGTCTTGGGTTGTGACTGATTGCGACAGTCTTTCATATGACACTGCCGTGCTATCTGTAGCTGGCTGTTTTGTGTATTTTTCATTGTCCTATGATTTATGGTATTTGTTGAAAGTTGGATTTTTGCTTTGGTTCAAAGCCTTCGCTGTGGCCTGTGACTTTCTGTCAATACCACCATTGTGCTCAGTGTTGATATGTGAGCTTCCATGTTTTTCACAGGTTCCTGAGTGTTGTGTTGCGTGTTCAGTGCAGCAGTAATTAGAGAGTTTGTCGGCACAGGACTTCAGGTGGCAGATGCACCGAGGCTGTGGTGAGACAAATCACAAAAAAAGGTGAAGCGTCAAAAAGTATATGAAGGCGCTCTGAACGTCCCGACTTTAGAACAACTATTTTGAATGTAAGCATGGATTGTAGCTGGTGAGGATTTGACACAGATATCTGTCTGTAATGGCATACTTTCACACAAATAACACTACATGGCCTGCTTTAGACAACTATTGTACATGACACAGTGGAGAGTTTTGGTGTAATAGGAGGGAAAACAGCAGAGCAAAAAGGGTTCACAGTGGATGCCAATGATCGCACTCAAAGCAACTGCAACTACCGATTGAGAAGTGTAATGATGCATTGCGGTCGTCAATCGCGCTATTTGTGCGGAGAAAAGAGTGTCTATGGCATCCTAATACGAGCCATTGCGCGCGTTTTCAAGACGTAAACTTGTGGTCATAGATGTATACACCATAGGAAATCAACATATACTGTGATATGTCGTTTGCTTGTACTTCATAGTAGGTATGGCCACATTTAACACCGGCAAGAAAGCCCAGGCTTGATCGCACTCACCCGGAGTTGTGTTTGCTTCTGTACGTACGCACCGCAGCAGTAGTTCGATTTGGAGGCCAGCTGATTACTACACCCTTTAAGGTGGCATGTGAGCTACAATCAAGCCTATGCGAGAATAAAGAATTTAATAAATAGACATCTCTATGAATAGTCTGAAGTGCAAATAATATGAATGGCACGTAAGCTACAACCAGGACACAGACATGTAAAGTAGCACAATACAATTTGGCGTAGAGTATTATCACTACGTATATACAGCACAGAAGTATTGTACAGTAGGTTAAAACCAAGTAAAACACATCAAACGTTGCTGGCCACGGTGCAGCATAACCAAACCAAACGTGATAAACCATAGAAACGTATATATATATATATATGTGTGTGTGTGTGTGTGTGTGTGCGTGTGTACACATATTTTTTTTTGTGTTTGTATGCTGCGTATGTGTATGTACATTATATATATATATATATATATATATATATGGCGTGCGGCGCGTGCGTGCGTGCGTGCGTGCGTGTGCGTGTGTGTGTGTACGTATGTGTATGTATTGTATATTTGTTTAATTTTATATATATATATTAATATGTATATATATATATATATATATATATATATATATATATATATATATATATATATATATATAGGGTTTGCGTGTGTAAACGCACACACACGCAACGCGCGATACGCGCGTGCGTATACTCGTGTTTGTCTGTGTGTGCGCGTGCGTGCGTGTGTGTGTGTATATGTGTATTAGTTTATGTGTTCGCACATGTCACACATTATATATATATATATATATATATATATATATATATATATATATATATATATATATATATATATATATATATATATATATATATATATATATTATGCGTGTAGTAGACAAATCTTTTTCTATGCACTTGAATGCAGTTGCATAGTTGTCCAGTGTAGTTGATATCAATAAAGTGCTCTAAATTTTATTAAAATATTGACAGACTTATATATACCTTCGTCTTCGCAGCAGCCTTGGGAGGCATTATACCAGAACATTGCCTTAGAACTCAGAAGTGGTGTGCAGTGTGTGTAAACACACACATGTGAATACCTTATCACTCGGATGATCTCTACAAACTGGTGATGCAGAATGACGTATGTATATTTCTATATACACAGCAAACTATTCTTAGAAACGTGAATTGGTTTTGTTAAACGTTCAACGTATTCTAGAGTAAAAGTGACCGGTTATCTCGAAAACATTTTAATATGCGAAACGGAAATAGTTCAGCCTATTTTACGTTAGAAAATGTATCAACGTATTGTGATAAAATAAAATAAATTCAACACTTTTGTATAACTTTCAACTAGATTTTGGTTGGTCTTGATTTTAGGGTGCAAAATTTGAGTTCTGAGGTGAACTATATAGCAAGTACTTCCCTATATAGTTCAATTAAGTTCCATAAAAGGTTTGACCCTTTTTAACTTGCTTCTACTTTTTAGGGTCTAGAGTAAATACCAAAACGTTATACGCTACGTTATTCGCCATGTCAGCAAGCCAAAACCGCAACTCAGTTTTCGCGGGAAACTAAATTTACGTGAATGCACATATGGTGCGTTCAAGTGTGATAAACTGGTTATTGAGTATTGATACTTACGACTTACGTGTATGCATACGCTAGGCACCAATATTCAAATGAGCTCCCTCTGTGGACCCCCAGTGCATTCGCATACATACACATCAGGACATAAGCAGCAGTATCTCGAGGTGATGCATACACATTAGCAGCGTAACACTAATGTAATCAGCTACCATGGCTAGAACGAAGAGAGGCAAGTTTGCCATGAAAGTGCCGGCCAAACATACTAGTCAGCCGAAGCCCAATACACCCGCACTACCAGCAGATGATGGATCGAGTTCTATAAATACAACTACGTCCATGGAAGTAAAGAAGGCACCCATAACAGCCATTCCAATCGGCAATCAAACTATTTCTTTGTCACAAATTGATGCAACGCGTGTAGTAGATAGTGCAAGCATAGATACACATGCAACAGTCGGTGCAAACGACACTTCAGCTAATATAGTGTCTTCAACGGATAAAAAATGTTCAAAAGGTGGTGCAGATACTGATGCGCACGTAACATCCAGTGCAGACTGTTTTGCATCTACTACTGTGTCTCAAAAGGATCAGAATCCTGTGTTGGACGGTGGGTTGCACTTTGGTCATATAGGGGCCACAGCGTCAGTAACGACACAGACGGCGTTGCCCAGTGCAGGTAAGGTCATACCAGTTTGCACTGTATATGCGCACATGAAAGCGTTGCAAGGATGTGATTTATATATATATATATATATATATATATATATATATATATATATATATATATATATATATATATATATATGTAAGCTATGCGTTACGCACAAGTACAGACATATATGCACTGTTTCTATACCGGCAAATACTATGCATTGTACACGAGTATCTCACAATTAAATAGTCTCTATATAAAGATACGTAAATTTCTATATATTCATCCCCAAGTATCAGACAGTCAAAAACCCCTTTGCATATGTACACACATAAGACTATACATCACACGCAAGTAATCTAGTCATGTAGCAGCTATTCTTATTATAGGCATTACCTATTCATGAACCAAGTAGTGTACAGCCATGTAGCCTATGTATACGTAACCTCTATATACATATTTCCACACTCTTTCATTGCGCACAAGTATAACGCTGTCAAAAAAAACTATCTATAGACACGCGCGAGGATGTTAAAGTTGCCGAATATCGTATATATTCCGAAACCAGTCGTTGGTACCCGGAAAAATGAAAGGCACGGCTGCACGTGTACACATGATTGTATTACCCAAACACAATATATGCCCTCGTTCGTTTCCGATTGGCCTGGATTCTCCTTTTAGTGCTGGTATATACACTGTGGTATTTATATATATCCATATATATATATATATATATATATATATATATATCCTATATATATATATATATATATATATATATATATATATATACATTTGTGTATATATACTCACACACGCTTATACGTACACTATCGATCGTTACGACTCGGTTCTGGTCAGTGCACAGTACGTCTCAGCAAGCGAAAGTCCACCACACATACACAAACGGGGAATTAATGCCAAAGTCTACCAAGCACACGAATGTCCATCTCATGCACGGTAGCCGGTTATGTACGTGAAGGATGAGCACGCCACAGGACGTCGATATATATATATATATTCTTTCTTCCTTCCTTCCTTTCTTTCTTTCTTTCTTTCTTTCTTTCTTTATATATTATGTATTTATTTTCTATTTATTTGTTTATATATATATATATTTATATTTATATTTATATATATATATATATATATATATATATATATATATATATATATATATATATATATATATATATATATTATACAGGAGGCATGTGTGTTTTCCGCCACTGAACTGGGGATTAGATTACACCAATAGGACTTCGCCGAACTTACTCTTGCATATGTATCCGTCATGCCTCATTCTCTTCGACGGTACGAGATATCGCAAACAACTTGAGGTTCTGTGAATCAACCTCTCGGCGCTGTATTTGCAATGTACCTTTCTTAATTCTCACGGCATACAATTCACATAAAATCACCGCCTATACATTTGATGATTTTGTAATTGCACCTACTGTAGGGATAGCTGCCAGTGCCAGTGTCACGAGTGCGCCTCTGAATCTCAGTACAGTTTCTGGTAAGGCCAAAAAGCGACAAAAGTTTGCTCCCAAACTGACTGGTGGGGCTAAAGTCGCCGATAAAGCACAGGTGACAGGTAGGCCTATACATGTCGATGGTAAGGCTGTTCTGGATATTGATTCCAGTACAACTGCTGATGCGGGTGCAGATTTAGGTGTGAGTACGGAGAAAAGTGTGTTGCTGACTGTAGATACAACAACTGATAAACAGACAGACACGCGCACACAGTCTGGTGGTAGTATACATGCTATCACGGACACAAACACTGGAATGGGTGAACTTCCTAGCACTGACAAAAACACAGCTGTTGGTGATAGTGCTAGTGCGGCAAGACATACGGAGACTGGTGCACCTACCAGCATAGAGAATGTACATATTAATACGGGCAATGGCGTCCTGGGTGGCACTATGGGTGCGAAGGTGGATAAACCTCGCAGAAAAACCAAGTTTGCACCAAAGAAGATAGCGACTACACAGAGAAAGGTAGTTGCCGCAATGAACAGATCGACTGTTGTTTTGGAAACGGAGAAAGTGATCACAGAATACTCAGCTGTACGCGGATCTGGCGTAATTGCTGGAGCACTTACAGGCGAACGAATGCATGATGTTGGATTGGGAAAGGATGCCAACACTGAAAGTGTACGTGCTGACACACAGGTTGCAACTACGACAGTTTCAAACTTGCCATATGGTAGTGAAACTAAGGGCGCTGGAGTCACCACTGAAACGGTACAAAGCATAGTCGCACCCACAAACCCAACAAGCACGAGTTTGAATGCAGTAGAGAGTGTGCATGAGCCTATTGTTGTTTCAAAAGGTGAAATTGCTGCTACTCGCATAAACTCCAATGTCATTGAAAATACGCTTAATACAGTGGACACAAGCACAAACGCTACTGTCGCAGAAATGACTACGAAAGTAGCCGTTACTAAAAAAGGGAAGCGAAGTAAGTTTGCCCCCAAGAAAGTTAGTGCAAGGATACCTGCCAAAGCAACAGTTGCACAACCTGCGGTTGTCCGTGCGGTGGACACAACACACACGCAGCGTAAAACCAGCGACGCACGAGAGGATACACGTGCAGCATTGGGACTATTAGGAGAAGGATCGGAGTTAGAGAGTCAAACACGCGCACCACTGCCAATGGATGCGAGCCTGCATGGTGCAGGCCAGAGTGGGGCGAATGCTGAGGCACACGCGCACACAAGTGTAGTGCATGCACATGACCAGAACGAACGACATGGCTTAAAGCAAGCACAGGACAAAAATAGGATACGAGGCGACAGCCAGGCATCTAAGGATATGATAGAGAGTGTGCTGGGGGCTGTGGAGGTGTCAGAGAAGGCTGAAGGGGCGGTTAACACGGTGCTTGAGAAGGCAGCTGAGAACTCGCAGATGGTGGCTATAGACCCCCCAGGATCGCAGGAGGCTCGGGTGTGTATCCAGGATGTGCGGGGGGTAATGCGTGAACTCAAAATCGGTGCAGTGGTACCACGTGGATTGTTTGCGTGTACTTGCTCACACACTTGAAGATTGTACATGCTTCTTTGTGACACAAAATTGCATTGCAGTATGTATGTTGCTGCTTATGGTGTTGGCTGAAGGAAGTAAAGCGTATTGCTAGAAGAATGGTATAAAGTTATCTCGGCTGCTGATATATGTATATAGAATGACAACTGTGCGTGCTACACCCACGCTTACTTGTAAACCGCTAAAAGAGGTCCCGACTACATTTGATTGCAGCTGCACTCGTTTTCAGTTTAACTGATTCACATCTCATTTCGAATTCAACCACTAAGCATATGTAACTACAAAGTACATCAATTACAATTCAAGGCAGCTACTCCTAAACATTGATGACATATGTACGAATTAACTCCATCACAAACAAATAAAAAACATAACTGAAGGCAACTACTACTACACCTTGACACCCACAGTTGGATACGGAGGATCAGAATCTGACGGTGAGCGAGACCATGGCACGCGTCGCGCAGATTGTGGCCGAGAAACGTAAGGCCAGGAATGCCAGAGATGCGCACAACCGAGACGAAGCTATCGCATCGCAAGCGATGGTAAAGCTGTCGAAAACAGGGCCTGTAAGGCGAGAGGTACTTGTTGCGTGTGTGTGTATTAGTTCATGCGGGTATTTGCCTTGTGTATTGCTTTGGCAGGTATGTATAAGATAAGGATATGGCGTACAGAATGGCGGAAGGCGGGTACTAAATTATGGGCTTGTGATTCTGTACTATCTTGAGCGTATGTATAGATTGGTACACGCGAGTGTTTGACATTATGTATTGCATTGGATAGTGTGTACAAGACCCTTGTTGGGCGTACAGAGTGGGGAGAGGGTGGGTAATAATGTATGGGCTTGTGATTGTAGTATAATTGGATGGAGTATGGGGGTATGCGGCATATTTGCCTTTTTTGTATAGCATGCGCTCCTATACATAGATACATGTATCGTATTGTATCCGTACAGAGAGTATCTACGTTCTATCCCAGACGTGAATCTCCACATATCTCTCTGTTCATATCAGAATGTATTGTCTGCAGGCTTTTGATATGTCGGGACCGGAGAGCGACTACAACGGCCGGTCTTCCATGGCTTTGCCACCACCAACACGCCCAACCGCGGCAACAGCACACGTACGTTAAATTCTGCTGTGCGTATATAGCATTGCATAATCGTTGATTTGTTTATCCGCCGTTATGTACACGTTTTGTACATATATGCATCATTGCATGTGCGTTGTGTTTATCCATCATTGTGTACGTATTTTATGTGCATATACATCATTGCATACGTGCTGCTTTGTAGTTTGGTCCTATTGGCGTTTGTGTAGTCGATCGCTGTGTACGTTCTTACTATGTATGGGATCACTACATATGTACTGGTGCATTCACTTGTCGCGGTGTATACGCATCACTGTATGCGTGTTTAAGTGTGGGCTAAGTGGAATACAGCTGTACGTTATTGGTGAACGGCCCTTATCTAAGCTACAAACTACGCCAGCTCTGTGACACGTAGAAAAACGCATGTATGGTGTGTGCGCCTACGACAGTGACGTGCCGTGAAATTCTATATAAGGTGCTGCTGCAGGATGTTTGCATCGTATAATGGTGTATTATGGATATGAATACACGCACATCCTCATCTGCACCAGTATTTGCCAAATGTAGGCGTAGACAAGGTTGTATCTATTGACATAAAGTCCCTCTCCAATCGAGGTGGTACACCTACTTATATTGGATTTGTTTAGTCTATGACGTTGTTTTCGACTCTCGAGATGCACTTATCCGCCGATTGACAGTCGATTGTACTCGTTGTTTAGATGTATAATTCATGAGGAATATGGTGCAGGGCACATGTATATATGCATTTATATATATATATATATATATGTATATGTATATATATATATATATATATGTGTGTATGTGTCTGTGTCAGTGTCAGTGTATGTATATGTGTATGTATGTATGTGTGTGTGTGTGCGCGCGCGTGCGTGTGTGTGCGTGTGCGTTTGCGTTTGCGCGCGCGTGTGTGTGTGTGTGTGTGACATGCGTATCAATGAGTTTGGTATGGGCCATGTATGTCGCGTTTACTTGTACATCACATGATGAACATACTTAGAAAGTTACGCACCCAAGTCTACGTCTGTCCTTTTCCGCCTCTATAGAGCATAGAAGCTTCTGACATGGAATCCGATGTCTGCGCAACGAACGAATTCGGCACTCAGCCTACAGCAAAACGCGTCCCCATCACACAGGTAGGTTACCTTCAAAGTGTTTATAGGGAGGGTGTTTTTTTCTGTAAGTTGTGTTTGTACACTGGATTATCTTGGAAGTAGTTATTTAAAGTGTAAGTATAAGATCAGGTCCTCACAACGCACTGTCCATGCCACACTCTCCACATTAAAAGCTTTCAAGCTCTTCATCTGTGTACACTTGTACACATACGAAGGGTGTAACTGCGGCTGGGTGAATGTGTTGTATGTTATGCAAAATCATTGAAACGCGTGATGAGAATCAAACACAGTACTATATATACCTTGTAAGGGGTAAAACATGTTGGATAGTAGATTACAAGTTCAATACCTACTTTTGACAACAAGGATTCTTATATGATATGCGATGGATATTTTATATACTCAAAGATATCAAGGATTTGCTACGTTAGCACACATTCATACATATATTTTACAGCATGACTACTTCCACAGATATGTGCGTACACATGCCCATGCATGACTCGTACACACACAAACTTGTGTGTAAGCAAAAGTACAAACACATCACATTCATACTGGAAAATAGAAACTTGTGTGTATGCAAAAGTACAAAAACACATCACATACATACATGAAAACAGCATACGCGCACGCACGCAAACCGTACAAGTCATACAAGCGTGTTCGCACAAAAGTGGGAGTTCGCGGCACGTAGGCGTCTGATAGAACTTGTACACATTCAATGGCGCCATGGTTCGCACATGCTCGCTGTTGCGTGGCACTGTGCGCACAGGTCTGTATACTCAAAAGTGAGACATCCGGTACAAGCATATGTGTATTGATTATCAAATCTAGTGCAACAGGTTGCCAAAGCATATGCTCATTTGTTTGCCGAATACAAATATATTTTGACAGAGCCATACAAGCATGAGCGTGTTTTCTACCTTTTCGAGATTGTCTGCCTTTTTCAACTACATAAAAAAAATAGATTACATTTATTGTATATCCTATGAAAATAGATTACATTTATGGTAAAACGATATATACTAGCCTGAGTACATCCGCTAACATTTGAAATCGTTTGCCAATGTCAAATTTGTAGGATTTGGATGTCTCAGAATGTGAAGCTGCGCCAATCGCCATCACAAAGCGACGGAAACTGATGCGAAAGGGAAAACCTGTGGAGGGCTACATTTCAAAATCATCTTCAAATGGTATTGACCGATCATGTGTGTATATGTATTGTGCTAGTGTGTGTTAAAACAGACGTCAGTGTGTACGAGCTATTTATATATATATGCATACGTAACATCCCAGCGCATCATTGTAATATAAATAAACTTGCATATGATCGTACATATTCAGCCTGTATCATACACATGAGTGTTAATGTGTAGTCGTTGATTTATGTGTTCATATGTTTCCAAAAATTCTGATTTATACATATTGCAAGTTTCATATGGAACCCGGTATCTATATTTAGAATAAATAGCACGGGTGCCTATCCGATACCCGCAAGGGAATCCGCAAGGATGTAAGATCCATACCTTCGGATCTACGATGGTGGAGGGTGGTGGAGTAACCCTTCCACTGTGTCGGGAGATACCCCGGATACCCGGGGCAATAGGTTAAGCAATGGGTTAAAAGTTCTATTGTTGTCTCTCTACTGCATGCAGGTAAGGAGATGAGGGGGAGTTAGCACTCATGAGCATTGTATCTAACAGTAGTTATTGATCTACTAGCTTTGAAAAAGGCGTCTAGAGCAACCATCAGTGATAGGTACTAGGCGAAATTAAGTGTAATATCAGATTCTGCAAATGCAGTACATACGCGGTATTTGTATACTTATTTCTATATACACTTTTGTCTGTATATAAATGTAAGAACTGCCTTTTTAAAATTCTATTCATAACGATCATGTAGCTCACGACAGTCGGCTTTACACTGAGGATGATATCGCTCTCCTGTTACCGTATTGACGCGTATCATGTATCCCGTAGCATACAAAACGTATATACATTAGTCACAAAACGCTAACTATGCTTCTATATCATCATTACTATACGACAACGTACTTAAACATATTGAATACTTTTATTCGTATACTCTTGCTGGTTGTGTAGATGACTCTGATAGTGATGCTCCTCTATCCCTTCTGGCTGAGAGAAATCGACGCAAAAAGTCCAAAAAGAAGAGAACGTATAAGCGTAAAGCTCCGAGCAAAGCATTAACGACCACTAAGCGGGCGAAGGATCAGATAACCGATGCTTCGGACGGTGGTTTGTATACGGATATAAACACAGACGCGGGGGGTGAGGATTTCATCTCGATTGACGAGCTGAAAAAGAGGGCCTTGAAGAAAGTCAAGGAGAAGGAAAAGAAACCGCGCAAAAGCAAACAGAGGTGTGTTGTGTATGCACTTTTTGAAGTGTATATGTCTCGTGAAATGTTCCTGTAATTGTATGTCTTGGCGTCACCTGTCGCACTCTTGTAGGTGCCGTTTTAATAGCCGTATACGAGTGTGTGAGTGTCCAAACAACAAGGTTTTATACTGGTCGCTAGTCCCGCGTGTGGAAGTTTTAGGGTTTATGTTATGTAATGCAAATGTGTGTTTGAGTCTTGTACGATGATTTTGGGAGTCAGCGTTCTGCGGTATTTTGAGTATTGCGTCCACCCATATCGTTCATTGCATGATGTGCAGTGTGTTGCCGTGATACGTGGAGTGGTTCTGGTGGTGTGTTTTTGCAAGCCACATAAGAATGTTTGGATGTGCAAGGTGTTGTATTAGCAGCTATATCCTACTCTGCGGGTGTGTGTTGTGCTGGGTACCCTCGTAGTTGAAGTTTTTAAGATACTTATTAGATCTTTATAAAAATAGCGAATCGCATGTACGCTTGTGTCTCACGGCAACACAGTGACCGAGATCGCAGCGTAAGGAAGTACCCCTGAGCGGCTCAGGTGTGTAGCACTAAAGCATGATAGAAAGTCACGCTTAGTTTAGTAAGGTGAATACACCTAGACCCATTAGTGGACACTTCTACCTACATACCGGATGTACATACACACATACATTTATATAGATCGACTTTGTAATCCACATCATCACTGCAAAGCAGTGCTTGAGATCGCAGCCAAGTGAGATCCATGATGTCGTGTAGACTGATAACCGACACATAGTGAATACATACAACTACCAATTCAAACTTTCATCGATATTCAATACATATATCGTTATCTACCTTTACATACGTATATTGTGTTGTCTATCTTTGCATACGTATATTGTTTTTTCTACCTTTGCATATGTATATTGTATCATAAATCGTTACATACGTATATTGTGTTGTCTATCTTTACATATGTATATTGTGTTATCTACCTTTGCAGATGTATATTGTATCATCCATCTTTACATATATGTATTTTTCTATTCATCATCACAGCAAAACAGCGCGTGAGGTCCAGTTTGATGGAACCGTCACCGAAGTGTTGCAGATTGATGTGGCAAAGAGATCAAGGCGTCCGGCTACCAAAAATGTGACACTTGTTCCCCCTACAACGCTCATGAGTGAACTTGTGCACACAAATCCTATCGCGAATCCCACCAAGGTATGGGGCACTATCACTAATATTACATTTTACATTAACTTCCTAGAACACACCTCATGACATGTCAGATATGAGTCTGTGCATGACGAGTATATACAGTGCTATTGCCACGCATCAAGCACACATCGTTCATAAGGGAGTGTGACACACGAACCCTATATCTTACATGCATTGTTTTACTTGAGTGTGCGCTTTAAGTGCGCATGTGCGCATGTTAAATACCTTGGCTTTCGATGCTCTATTTATTTGCAACGCCAAGTCCATAGCTGAGCATAAACAGTCTTCCTTCCCTTATGCTTTGCTGAGTACATCCATAGAATGCATAGCAACATTAGTAAACTTTTAAAGTATGCCTGTACCGTGTTGAGTATGTTCATAGAATTTGTGGACTTAGAGTACACACCTACAATATGCTTGTGCACATCGTACGCACTGCATATAGTTATCTTTCTCACCCGCAATGCTTATGCATGAGCTGCATTATACTTAGCATGCAACCACACTTGCGAGGTAAACGTTCAGAGCAACCTATCCCTCGGCTTAGAACCTGCCGTTGCAATGATTGAGCTTATCGTGGATCTCACCTGTTGAATACTTGTGGATGCGCTGCTTATCATCAAATCTATGGAATTACGGTTTACGGTTACTGACGATATATTGATGGATCCAATATAAGCAGTACACAAACATTTTTCGTATCACGCACTCACTTATGCATATCCACGCACATTCACGCACACGCACACTCCCACATACACACGACAACAGCAAGAACATCAGAGACGTGAGAGGAAGAAAGTGGCTGTCAAGATCAAAACTATTGAGAAGGCACAGAAACACATACGCATACGAGTGCATTCACTCAAGGCGCATATAGACGGTCTCAGAGCGAAGTAAGTGAGTGGTTATGGGTTTGGAGACTTCTTTGGGGTGTATGTTGTATTGAGTTATTCTGTGATGGTACATCGATGGTTTTTAGTAGTCGCTATTCGAGTCGTAGTTGGTTTTGGGGGCATTTATTAGGTATTTGTTATATTAAGCTCTTGTTTGATGACACATCAATGGTTTAATAGAAGTTATCCGAGTAGTAGCGGGTATGGTGAGAGTTAATTGTTGTATTTAGTTCTTGTGTTATGACACATGGATGATTTATTAGAAGCTATTCGAGTAGTAGTGGGTATGGTGAGACTTAATTGTTGTATTTAGTCCTTATGCATCGATGATATATGTACACAGTGCCACAGTTGCGAACCATTTTGGAGATCAGCATGTAGTGACTTGTTCACTGATGTTCTTTATGGATCGGTTATGTATGAATGTGGGATGTTTGCTTCCATTGTGTGTGGTGCAGAGTAGTATATCTTCATTTATTGTTCTTAATGGCCTGTACAATTTAAGACCTATTGTGTGCAGTCGATATGAATAGTAGTGTGTATGCAGTTGTTGGTTCGTTGGACTACACTATTGTGACTGGTGTTTTTGCGACATATTAGTTGTTAGTGCATGCTTGTTCGATTGGAAGTACTGTTTACAAAGTGTACACAGACACTAGTGGGCTTACCAAATGTGTATAATGTTTACATACACCTATATAAATGTGTGTGTTTGTGTGTGTGTGTGTGTGTGTGGCTGGGTTGGGTCTGGGTTGGGTCTGAGCGTGGGTCTGGGGATGGGGATGGGGGTGTGAGTGTGGGTGTGGGTGTGTGTGTTTTTTTTTTTTTTTTTTTTTTGTATTTATATATATATATATATATGTGTGCATGTGTGTGTGTGTGTGTGTGATGAGTGTGTGCGGGTGAATATATATATATATATATATATATATATATATATATATATATATATATATATATATATATATATATATATATATATATATATATATATATATATATATATATTATTATTGAGGATTGGGGATCCGATCTGAGCATAGTCAATGAGTATTTGGATACACAGAGGTTGTAAGAAGACAACTTCGAAAATGGTAGAATTGATCGAATCAATCCGTAGATTATGGATATGGCTCCTTTACGGCTGTGCAGGGAGGTGATCGACGAGAAGGAATTGGCTGAAGAAGAGCAAACCCTGGAGAACTTAGAAGACGAGGTATGATAGTTTGTTCGTATAGTTTATTCGTGTGGGCGCGATATGTCTGGATTCACCTGTGTGTCGTATAGGTACCGTTTATTAGCGAATATGAAGTGTAATGATTTAGAACTTAATGGTATTATCGTGCGTATATACATTTCACATGGGTTTTTGTTTTTGTTTTTTCGGAGCTGTCATGATACCTTTGTACGTGCGTATGCATATGTGTACGTACGTATACAGGTTTGTATATATGCAAAGAAGTTTACGTATAGCTATGTAATATGTTTTATGTCTGTATCTGGACGTGTTACTATCACACAACGAATATTCAAACACTTTTTTATACTCGAATTGCTTTCTGTAAAGTACTCAACCATCCGCGTGTTGACATTTAAACTCGTTGAACGCGTATTCAATACAGTGACCACATTTCTGTGTGTACTGGTGCGCTTTTATTCGCTGAAACTTTCACTGTGAACGTTTGATTATTGTTGAGTGAGCATTGAGCTTCAAATCGAAGCTGTCTCGAGTTTTTTTGTTCTTGGTAGCTCTCTTCTGTCATACACATAGTCGCTTACCGTCGACTCGTCCACTACCAAATGATGATGATTATTTCATTTTTCAACCCCAACCGCTGGTCCAATGTTCAGTAGTAGACCTGTTTTTGTTTTGTTTTGTTTTTCTTTGTCTTCATAGAACGTTCAGAGTATTTAGTTGTAATCGTTTTCTTGGTCTAGATTGTCGAGTACGATCACCAATTAATCGAGCAGAGGGCTGAGTTCGAACGCCTCGCGCCGAAAGAGATCAAACGAGCCGGTGCTGGTATATCGCGGAACCAAATCACCCAGGGAGCTGCTGCTTCTCAGGCTGAGGTAACATTTCTCGTCTTTGCATGAATATTTGTATACACCACATATACATGTGTATATCTCGTATGACATCATATACATATAGCCAAATCATCCAGGGAGCTGCTGCTTGAGGTGAGCTTTCTTGTCTTTATACATATATATATATATATATATATATGTGTGTGTGTGTGTGTGTGTGTGTGTGTGTGTGTGTGTATGTGTATCTATCTATCTATCTATATATCATATATACATATATGCCTTCTCTTTACATGTATATATATATATTCAATCTTTGCTTCATTTGCTTTGTGAGCATATATTTGTGTGGCTCGTATGATATTCTGCAACCAAATCACCCAGGTAGCTGCTGCTTTTCAAGCCCGTGGTAACCCTTTCTTTCATTTACACATGTGTGTATGTGTCTGGGCTGTGACATCGTCCAGTTCGTATATGTACATGTGATAACATCCTTATTCACCACGTGGGTGAGTGCTCTGGTGTGTATCTTTCTGTGCATTATTTTGTGTTTAGATTGTTAGCATCGCACACCCCTCAGTGTTCTGCTACTTTTAATCAAGCGGATCTGCACTTTCCTTGTTTTCAATTTTTCATTTTTCTTCTGTGTACAAAAAAAAACCAGCGAGGCTACTTCTTCACAGTCGGAGATAAACCTCAAATACGTATTCTTATCCGTATATAAATACGGGGGTGAATGTGATGGCCTGTGGGTACGCACTTTTTTGATGTAGCTATCACGCATAGCACTCTTGCTTCGAGTTCCCGCATAGCACTCTTGCGACACCTCGCATACTTATCCTCAATTCTGTATAGTACATCTATACTTCTCCTCGCTTCTTTCGCCCAAGAGTCAGATAGTCACATTAATTAAGAGTTTATGATATCATAAAAGTACTCAGCACTAGGACGATACAACCAGTTCGAAGGGGAAGCCTGACATATGTTTCTATCTGCACAGGTAATGTTTGACGAAGATGGGAACATAGTTCTCAACGAGGATACCTTAGTATCACACGTTGATGACAGTATACCGGGCTTCAACCCAGATCAGCCTATGGACATAGTCTATGAGGATGATGAACATGTACGCATGTCTTACCACAGTTATGCCACGTGGCAAAGGGCCGACAAGTGGACTACCAGCGACACTCTGGCGTTCTATGAAGCGATCAAAATATTTGGGAGTGACTTCACATTCATACACCAAAAGGTATGTATAAGTCTAAGTCCTCGTATGTATCCTGGGGTTGTGTGTGTATCTGGGCTTATGATAGACATGTACCCAAACCCTACCATAGCTGCGACGGATAAGTGATATAGCAGTGTCACTTCGACTTTCTGTGGGGTGGTCAAGTTATTCAGAAATGGCTTCAACTTTGTACATCAAAAAGTACGATTATGTGTGAAAATGCGTATGTGTAGTTGTGTACTTCTGCATGCTTGGTTGCATGTGGTAAGTGTGACTTCTTGGGGGCTCGGGTGAGTAGGTGATGTGTATGTGTGTGGATGTGTCTGTCTGCGTGCAGATGTACGTACGTATGAGTATATATATGTATATATATACAAACATACTTACATACATATATATATATATATGTGTGTGTGTGTAAGAATATATATATATATATATATTTATCTTCATGTACATATTTATATCTATATATATACATATATATGTATATATTTTCATATATATATATATTTATATGTGTGTGTGTGTGCAAATATATATAACAATGTTTGTGTTTCATTTGTATAGCTTCAGTTCTGTGCGCTTATTTTCGTCTCACCCCTTTCGTCATTTTGAATTGGTCGAGGAGTGGACATTTAATGAGAAGCACACCTGTAAAACGTGGAGAAGCACTCCGATGGCGGCATTTAACCATTTAGAGGGTGTTTTAAGCGTGCGTTAATGTGACTCAAATATAACGCAATCATATTCTTACACTTACCCTTGAACACATACATGGCTGATGCACACATGCGCTCACCCACATACATGCACATAGCGATGGAGTGTAGTTGTCATTGCGCATGAGCCTAAAAACCCATACAAGTGAGTCTTGTTTCTGAGTTGTTGCTCCCTTGATTTCTTCCTTACAGTTCCCCAAGCGGAGCCGCGGTCAAATCCGAAACAAATTCAAACGAGAAGAAAAAACCAACCGCGAACTCGTAAGTAGTTCGTGTGTCACTCCAATGGTTATCTTAACGTTTTCTATCATATTTTATATGTATGTCTGAATACCCTGACTGATGCTAGGTATTGCGCGTGTGTGTATCTTTTAGAGCCTGAGTCATAAACATGTCTACATATACGGTGAGTTGTATGTACATTTTCAAGTGCTATGGTACGCTCAAGTTGATAAATTGTTCTATATAACTACAATTTAATACCGCTCCTGCCTACATGAGTTGATTATGGGTATCAGTATGCCTAGATGTTGACAAAGACTCCATCGACTAGGGTAGCATTGTGACTTTTATCGCTCGTGTTCAGTTTGGTCACATCTGTATCGTCGGTCCGTATTATTAGTACTTTACTTTGCAATCACAAACAGATCTTCAAACGGAGTGGATCATGACTTTGATATGACTTAACATTGCGTTTTTAAGTGCCTAGTTTATTTGTAGAATATTTTTCCTTGCTTATTGGGGTTTAATTATTAATGTCCTAATTCGAACATGGTCTTCTACATTGCTCTATAAATAGATATATACATACATACTTTAAGGAAATCCTATGTATATAGTCAGGCTCACCACTTCGCCACCATTCTTTGATAAATAGATCGATAAACTCCTTGCCGAGCATGTGGAGGTGTCACGCAAGTTGACCTCAGCCATATCAGCGCTCCCCGAATTCGGCATATTGAAGGACAATATCCGAAGTACAGACGAATACCACACGCTCAAGCCTGATGACAGCGCCTTTGGGGCATTCAAAAACGATAAGGATGTGAATGGAGACCTGATCAGTGAGAATCGCGGCGGTGTGTATATACCTGAGTTGGATATGGCTATGCTGGACGGGTTCTGAAGGGTGCCTGGGAATCGATGAGCAAGTGAGCACACCTATCGTTGTGAGTGCTGCCATGCAATTTCGTCACTACGTAGACGTACATTTGTACACACGCATCAAATGCCAACGGCATACTCGAACCAACTGCAACCGATAGAGGTAGAAACGAGGATTTGATCAGCACGGGTTCGGTAGCGTGTGCATCTTGTAAAGTAGAGAGGGGAAGGGATAGTGTAAGATATTGTGTATGTACCGTCATATACGCTGAGCTGCGTGTATACGGCATGCACGCGTACGTCGCATTAAGCACACTGACGTATCAACAGTTGACATCGTGAGCGCACTGTGAGCATTACAAGACAATTGTCGTATCACGGAGGAGCTTAAATGTGTGAACAACTATGGAAGTTGACGCTTTGGAAGTGAGTGGGTCTGTCCGCGGGACATCATACGAATGTACTCGCATTTACTGTGATATGACACTTTTATACGGACGTATCTGCTCACCTTGCATACTATCTACTAGGGCGGATAGATGATGCTGGGGTGGCGGAGGAGAGTGCGTTAGTGCGTTCACAAATATGGATATGTACACAGACAACGGGGCGTATACACACAGCCACACGCATCCCAATTTATATAGTATACATGCACGGTGGCGTGTGCAGAGACTCTTATTATACGATCCGAATTGCGCCATGGTGACTTTTGGTATGATTGCAATTGTGCCTTTCTCACTCCATAACCGATCCCCGAGGCGTAAGCAAGCACAGCGATGTCAGCCACATATATTCACTATACGCATACACTGTACTTTCTGGAGAATGGGAGTACAGGTTGCGTAAATATCAGTGCGTGTTGTCTAAACCTGCGTGTGGTAAAGAGTGGGCAGATATATCGTTGATAGGCTCGCGAAGCAGCTGAAACGATTTGGAATCCCTTTAACGTGCAATCGTGAAGGACGGATACAGATACCTATGGTGCTGCTTCAGTACTCTCACGGAGCAGTTATCATATTTCGGAATTCCAAACGAGGGCAAACGCGAAAAATAGTATGGTCATTTAACGTGTTAAAAGAGTTGCACGATTTTTCTCAGCACTGTGGAAGATAGTACGTCAGGGAAACAGAAAGGCACTCCCCGGACATCCGATCATACATTCTGCATGGGTCATACTTGGAAGTGTCTACGTATATTCACGAACAGAGCAAAGTATCTACGAATATACGTACACATGACGCTATAGAATCGTACCTTTCCCTCTAGGGGTCTTGAGTGTGTTCACATGACTTTGGAGACATGCCACGAACACATGTCTACAGTAAGACAACTTAATCGCAAAGATGTAGCGACGCCGATAGTTTCGTTTGTTCGGCAAATGCGGAACTTGTACTGAATGCAATCTGCATACAGAAAGATAAACTAATGATCTTAAGCGCTTAGAAGCGCCGAGCGGGGATGGTATATAGAACACGTTGCAACAGCAGAGCTCGAAAGCACTGGCCTGTACTAAGAAATATATATTACAAATTAGAAGGTATCCGGGAGCGTATTGAACAATTGAGGGACGGCTATTGAGGCACAACCATAGTCTGCTGAATTTCAAACCTCAAACAATACGACGCCGGACAATCTTGTATCATCCCAACTGGAAAGTAGAGGCGCCAGAGTCTCAGAATACCGAACTGTTGGTGGACACCGATCGAATTTGAACACGTACGGTTGCCAGATATGAGATAGACATTAGTAGTGTATCAGACAGCGTAAACCCCTGGCTACCCAGGACAAGACTGTCAGGAACCGCTCGGGTGGGCAAGATATAACATTATCGCAGATACCAGTGAGCCCAAAATTATCATTCATTACCGTCACACACACTAGTTTGGCGCTGAATGAGCGTTGTAGGGCACACTAGTGCCTCTAGAAGACACTCTTTTGAAAGGAGTAATGGCGATACCGAGGACATGTACGGCGCCTACTGGTAGTGAAAACCGTATAACGCTGCATGCAGTTGTAAGATACCTACCGCAAGAACGGAACACCTGTCAGCCGTACGACCCCTGAATCATGGGCCAGCACCCATCACACACAGATCAGATGTTATACTGCATTTCACAAGACTGTCGGATACTCTTTTCGATCATACTAGTGTCGCACACAACGAATTAATTGGAGAATTGCGAAGAGAAATTCAAAATTCGCGGCTCTTGGCTCGATCATCATTTTTATATTTACCAAAATTGCTATCCGACTATGGTGTGTCTGATGCTTGATGTGTGTGATAAAGAATATAGGAAATAGGACAAACTACATGATTGTTATCGCAAGTGCGACACTAGCAGATGTCACAATCACACACTATATGATGCAATACATGGCTGGCAAATGCTTGTGGTACTATAGAAGAAACACCGCCTAATCATTTCAATGAGGGGTTCATAAGGCTGCCGTACAGGCAAGAGTGTGATTTTGTTTCGCCATTTGGCCAAGCAGTCAGCGAGGTTTACGTTAGGTATATATACAGGTGTACGATATCTGGCTCGCATTCATAATCGCGCACACTCCGAAGTGATTCATTGGTCATGTATTCTATCCGAATGATTAAAGCTCGCACATGATCCGTTCTAAATCTTCTCTCACGTAATTATGATCTTTAACTACTTAGCGCTATGTCTGGATCGGATTAAGAGCTATGAATTTCCAGAGCATTGTTTGCAGAAGAATGTATTTGTTTGGTGTCAAGTATAATCCGGCCAACAAAATTGTTCAGTGCTTTGGACGCGCGCAGTGTACCTTAAATCTATATGGCGTGTGGCTTCGTGCCAGGAGATCTGATGCATTTTACCTCAAGCAGAAAAGGAAATATATTAGTGGGTTGTAAACATCGCAGAAAAATAGGCTGTAGACTGATATTCAGAAGGGTGTTGCGGTTCAGGCTACATAACTCCTTGACCACTTCAGAATTTGACAAAGCCCGATACTTTTCCGAATTCTCCTTATACGCTCATTTTTTTATAGATGGACTTGCTCAAGCACGCCTTCCCTGCGAGCTACGTCATCGTGGCGACACATATATCTTGAATACTGCCAATTTCACCTTATATGAATGTGGGTTCAAGATCCAGCTCAGGTAGTTATGAATTCATCAATTTCAATTTAAAACTCATTCCATCTTTGTGCTAAATATGAAATATGCATATCTTGTGCGTGCAATTCAATGTTATTTGGTATTCACTTCTTTTGTTGACCCACGCCACAATCGCTCCACATACACCCTTTCATATACACCACTTCTTCGTTCGCCTACCACGACAACTCGCCTCAAACAGCAACTCCGCGCGTACATTCATCAGACTCTGGCCCAGTAAATTCTGGCCTCTCCATCGGTCCACAAACACAATCTCCGGGTCCGTTTCATGCATACCTACACCCCACACCCTATCGTAGTGGGCAGCCTCGACCAGTGTGCGATCTTCGGTACCTAGCAGTATATCGCGCATTTCTTGGTTTTGGCGAAATTTGTACCGCAGCCCTTGTTGCACAAGGAACATGCTGCGACTGGTCCAGACCTGAGAGGAGTGATGTGATTTTAAGCGTATGTGTGTATATACTGCACATGTTTAAACATCTCCGAATGTGTATTATCGTAGAAAGAAAACGGACGAAGCGTAATATGAACTTACACTCCGGGCATGTGCGAGGACCGATAAAAGACCAATGCAGAATAAAAGGATTGAGGCACACGTTACGCTTTGTTTAAATTACCCATTTACTTTCGCCTACCGGGGCCATTGCTGGCAACAGGTATACAGATAGGTCAATTCATGGCCAGTGGTACACGTGTGCAAAACTGCATACCACTCTCGTATATATATATTGGAGATTGTGTAAGAAAGGAACTTAAACTAGTACGAAACAATTGAAAATTAGTAAATCCAAATCAAACTAAAATACCCTAACATACACTACACTGATAGACAGCAAAACATAACAGTAAGACAGAAGGAAACACAACACACACAACGCAACTGGAAGGAATGTGAGGCTTCAGTGACGCCTTAATAACAACTGGGAACTCGTTGGCAAAGGAGGCGATACATGTTCAATGAAATTTGAAATTTATCAGCTACCAGGCTGCGAACTATATATATATATATATATATATATATATATATATATATATATATATATATATATATATATATATATATATATATATATATATATATATATATATATATATATATATATATATATACATACATTTATATATAAATATGTGTGCATGATCTATGTGTGTGTGTTGTGATGTGCGTGTGTGTGTTGTGTGTGTGTGTGTGATGTGGAGATATATATATATATATACATATGCATACATACATACATACATGCATACATACATACATGCATGCACATACATGCACATACATACATACATGCATACACATACATGCATGTACGTATGTATGCATATATATATATATATGTATGTATGTTGATGATGATTGATGATGATGATGATGATGATGATGATGATGATGATGATGATGATGTGATGATAATATACTATATATGTATATGCGTATTATATGTATGTATATGCATAATATTAATATATATATATATATATATATATATTATATATACGCTATATATATATATAATAACTATATTATTATTACGTATGTATATGATGTATTATATATATATATATATATAGCATGTATATAAATATATTATATATGCACATATACCATATACGTGAGATGATGTATATGTTTATTATGTAATGTTGGTGGGGTTTTATATGTTTACATATTACAGCAATGTAATTGTTGTTGATGATGATGATTGATGTGATGATGTTGTATATTATATTATTAATATTATGTATTATATATTATTAATATATACTATAATATATATATATATATTATTATTAATATATATTATTGTAACTAACCTTTCAATATATTATATATATATATATAATATATATTATATATAATATATTATATATATGTAATACATATAATATTTATGCATATGCATATGTATGTATGTATGTATATATATATATACATATGTATATATATGTATAATAATAGTATGTATTATGTGATGTGTATGTGTATGTATATATATATATATATATATATATATATATATATATATATATATATATATATATATATATATGTATGTATATATGTATATATATATATATATATATATATATATATATATATATATATATATATATATCGTTTCGTTTGCATTCTAAGTAAACATGCGAATAACACATATCCGAAACTCCTTGGCAACTTACACATTGTTATCATCCTTGAATTCTGAAGGGTGCCAGTTCGAGAACACGGCCTTGTCGCCGTGCAAATCTCTCTGGTGGCTGCAGAAGAACACAAACATATCCCCGCCCGGATATTCTAGGCACTTGTCCCGTATCTTTCACTACACTCTCTGTATGTCTCTGTTGATTCAGTTGGGTATCTGTGTTTTGCTGAGTGACTATGTAAGTGGTTTTCGGTTGCTTTTTCTGCTTTTTTATTCTGAATCGAAACATTGCTCTTAGCACTAGCCCTCGCTTTGTTTTTTATTGTTATTCGGCTGAGGTGGGAATTCGGATATGTGAACCGAATGTCCCCCCCAAAACTACCACTATCGCTATCATCTGGGCTCCTCCATTCCATACGAACAGTTGTATCGTTGTGGTCAGCCTAACTACCATCTATTTTCACTTCTTCGTCTAAATTTACTTCGGATGGCTCAGGGTCTAAGGCATCGCTTGCAATGGACATCCGAACTTGTACCTGTTCTGTACTGCTGAAGCTGCACTCATTCCGTTTCGTCTTTATAGTCTTACTTTTCTTCCGTATGCGTGCACCGTTTGGCTTGCGATAGTGCTCGGCCTTGCACTGTTCCTCGTCGCTTAGATTCATCGTAACCAATTACTCACCTATATATATATAATTTCCTTGTCTAAGCTCTAGCACGCGTGCACTCACTGACTATATCTGCTTGTCAGTGATACTCATCACCAGCTGTTTGTTCCAAGATGCCAACCCGTCCATGTATCCGTGAAGTCAAAATTGAACACTAAACTTGGCAGATCACCCCGTTCCTCTCATATAACAATAGTGAGTGGCTCTATGGTGAAAGTATTATAAATACCAATGGCAGTCTTGTACCAGTACCGAGTGGCTCTAAAGTGAAAGTATTATTAAATACTAATGGCAGCACTGTACCATTAACGAGTGGCTCTATTTTGAAAGCATTATTAAATATCAAAGGCAGCCCTGTACCAGTAACGAGTGGCTCTATGGTGAAAGTATTATTAAATACCAATGGCAGCCTTGTACAAATAACGAGTGGCTCTATTGTAAAAGTATTATTAAATACCAATGGCAGCCTTGTAACAGTAGCGAGTGGCTCTATGGTGAAAGAATTAATAAAAACCAATGGCAGCCTTGTACCAGGAACGAGTGGCTCTATGGTGAAAGTATTATTAAATACCAATGGCAGCCTTGTACCAATAACGAGTGGCTCTATTTTGAAAGTATTATCAAATACCAATGGCAGCCTTGTACAAATAACGAGTGGCTCTATTGTGAAAGTATTATTAAATACCAATGGCAGCCTTGTATCAGTAGAGAGTGGCTCTATGGTGAAAGTATTATTAAATACCAATAGCAGCCTTGTACCAGTAACCAATTGCTCTATGGTGCAAGTATTATTAAATACCAATGGCAGCCTTGTACCAGTAACGGGTGGTTTTAAGGTGAAAGTAATATTAAATATCAATGGCAGCCTTGTACCAGTAATGAGTGGCTATATGGTGAAAGTATTATTAAATACCAATTGCTATATGGTGCAAGTATTATTAAATACCAATTGCAGCCTTGCACCAGTAACGAGTGGCTCTATGGTGAAAGTATTCTTAAATACCAATGACAGCCTTATATCAGTAACGAGTGGCTCTATGGCGAAAGTATCATTAAATACCAATGGCAGCCTTGTACCAGTAACGGGTGGTTTTAAGGTGAAAGTAAAATTAAATATCAATGGCAGCCTTGTACCAGTAATGAGTGGCTCTATGGTGAAAGTATTATAAATATCATTGGCAGCACTGTACCAGTAACGAGTGGCTCTTTGGTGAAAGTAATATTAAATATCAATGACAGTCTTGTACCAGTAACGAGTGGCTCTATGGTGAAGGTATTATAAATACCAATGGCAGCCTTGTACCAGTAACGTGTGGCTCTCTAGTGAAAGTACTATTAAATACCAATGGCAGCCTTGTACAAATAACGAGTGGCTCTATTGTGAAAGTATTATTAAATACCAATGGCAGCCTTGTATCAGTAGCGAGTGGCTCTATGGTGAAAGTATTATTAAATACCAATGGCAGCCTTGTACCAGTAACGGGTGGTTTTATGGTGAAGGTATTATTAAATACCAATGGCAGCCTTGTACCAGTAACGAGTGGCTCTATGGTGAAAGTATTATTAAATTCCAATGGCAGCCTTGTATCAGTAGCGAGTGGCTCTATGGTGAAAGTACTATTAAATATCAATGGCTCTATGGTGCAAGTATTATTAAATACCAATTGCAGCAGCTTGCACCAGTAACGAGTGGCTCTATGGTGAAAGTATTCTTAAATACCAATGACAGCCTTATATCAGTAACGAGTGGCTCTATGGTGAAAGTATTATTAAATACCAATGGCAGCCTTGTACCAGTAACGGGTGGTTTTAAGGTGAAAGTAATATTAAATATCAATGGCAGCCTTGTACCAGTAATGAGTGGCTCTATGGTGAAAGTATTATTAAATACCAATGGCTCTATGGTGCAAGTATTATTAAATACCAATTGCAGCCTTGCACCAGTAACGAGTGGCTATATGGTGAAAGTATTCTTAAATACCAATGACAGCCTTATATCAGTAACGAGTGGCTCTATGGCGAAAGTATTATTAAAATACCAATGGCAGCCTTGTACCAGTAACGGGTGGTTTTAAGGTGAAAATATAATTAAATATCAATGACAGCCTTGTACCAGTAACGAGTGGCTCTATGGTGAAAGTAATATTAAATATCAATGACAGTCTTGTACCAGTAACGAGTGGCTCTATGGTGAAAGTATTATAAAATACCAATGGCAGCCTTGTACCAGTAACGTGTGGCTCTATGGTGAAAGTAATATTAAATATCAATGGCAGCCTTGTACAAATAACGAGTGGCTCTATTGTGAAAGTATTATTAAATACCAATGGCAGCCTTGTACCAGTAACGAGTGGCTCTATTGTGAAAGTATTATTAAATACCAATGGCAGCCTTGTACAAATAACGAGTGGCTCTATGGTGGAAGTATTATTAAATATCAATGGCAACCTTGTAACAGTAACGAGTGGCTCTATCGTGGAAGTATTATTAAATATCAATGGCAGCCTTGTACCAGTAACGAGTGGCTCTATGGTGAAAGCATTATTAAATATCAATGGCAGCATTGTACCAGTAACGAGTGGCTCTCTAGTGAAAGTACTATTAAATACCAATGGCAGCCTTGTACAAATAACGAGTGGCTCTATTGTGAAAGTATTATTAAATACCAATGGCAGCCTTGTATCAGTAGCGAGTGGCTCTATGGTGAAACTATTATTAAATACCAATGGCTCTATGGTGCAAGTATTATTAAATACCAATTGCAGCCTTGTACCAGTAACGAGTGGCTGTATGGTGAAAGTATTGTTAAATACCAATGGCTCTATGGTGCAAGTATTATTAAATACCAATGGCAGCCTTGTACCAGTAACGAGTGGCTCTATGGTGAAAGTATTCTTAAATACCAATGGCAGCCTTATATCGGTAACCAGTGGCTCTATGGTGAAAGTATTATTAAATACCAATGGCAGCCTTGTACCAGTAACGAGTGGCTCTATGGTGAAAGTAATATTAAATATCAATGGCAGCCTTGTACCAGTAACGAGTGGCTCTATGGTGGAAGTACTATTAAATACCAAATGACAGCCTTATACCAGTAACGAGTGGCTCTATGGTGAAAGTAATATTAAATATCAATGGCAGCCTTGTACCAGTAACGAGTGGCTCTATGGTGAAAGTATTATTAAATACCAATGGCAGCCTTGTACCAGTAACGAGTGGCTCTCTATGGTGAAAGTATTATTAAATATCAATGGCAGCCTTGTACCAGTAACGAGTGGCTCTATGGTGAAAGTATTATTAAATACCAATGGCAGCCTTATACCAGTAACGAGTGGCTCTATATGGTGAAAGTAATATTAAATATCAATGGCAGCCTTGTACCAGTAACGAGTGGCTCTATGGTGAAAGTATTATTAAATACCAATGGCAGCCTTGTACCAGTAACGAGTGGCTCTATGGTGAAAGTATTATTATTAAATATCAATGGCAGCCTTGTACCAGTAACGAGTGGCTCTATGGTGAAAGTATTATTAAATATCAATGGCAGCCTTGTACCAGTAACGAGTGGCTCTATGGTGAAAGTATTATTAAATATCAATGGCAGCCTTGTACCAGTAACGAGTGGCTCTATGGTGAAAGTATTATTAAATACCAATGGCAGCCTTGTACCAGTACGAGTGGCTCTATGGTGAAAGAGTGGCTAAATATGGCTCTATGGTGCAAGTATTATTAAATACCAATGGCAGCCTTGTACCAGTAACGAGTGGCTCTATGGTGAAAGTATTATTGGTGCAAATAATCAAATGGCAGCCTTTGTACCAGTAACGAGTGGCTCTATGGTGAAAGTATTATTAAATACCAATGGCAGCCTTGTACCAGTAACGAGTGGCTCTATGGTGAAAGTATTATTAAATACCAATGGCAGCCTTGTACCAGTAACGAGTGGCTCTATGGTGAAAGTATTATTAAATACCAATGACAGCCTTATATCCAGTAACGAGTGGCTCTATGGTGAAAGTATTATTAAATACCAATGGCAGCCTTGTACCAGTAACGAGTGGTTCTATGGTGAAAGTATTATTAAATATCAATGGCAGCCTTGTACCAGTAACGAGTGGCTCTATGGTGAAAGTATTATTAAATACCAATGGCAGCCTTGTACCAGTAACGAGTGGCTCTATGGTGAAAGTATTATTAAATACCAATGGCAGCCTTGTACCAGTAACGAGTGGCTCTATGGTGAAAGTATTATTAAATACCAATGGCAGCCTTGTACCAGTAACGAGTGGCTCTATGGTGAAAGTATTATTAAATATCAATGGCAGCCTTGTACCAGTAACGAGTGGCTCTATGGTGAAAGTATTATTAAATACCAATGGCAGCCTTGTACCAGTAACGAGTGGCTCTATGGTGAAAGTATTATTAAATACCAATGGCAGCCTTGTACCAGTAACGAGTGGCTCTATGGTGAAAGTATTATTAAATACCAATGGCAGCCTTGTACCAGTAACGAGTGGCTCTATGGTGAAAGTATTATTAAATACCAATGGCAGCCTTGTACCAGTAACGAGTGGCTCTATGGTGAAAGTATTATTAAATACCAATGGCAGCCTTGTACCAGTAACGAGTGGCTCTATGGTGAAAGTATTATTAAATACCAATGGCAGCCTTGTACCAGTAACGAGTGGCTCTATGGTGAAAGTATTATTAAATACCAATGGCAGCCTTGTATCAGTAACGTGGCTCTATGGTGAAAGTATTATTAAATACCAATGGCTCTATGGTGCAAGTATTATTAAATACCAATTGCAGCCTTGCACCAGTAACGAGTGGCTCTATGGTGAAAGTATTCTTAAATACCAATGACAGCCTTATATCAGTAACGAGTGGCTCTATGGTGAAAGTATTATTAAATACCAATGGCAGCCTTGTACCAGTAACGAAGGTGGCTTTATGGTGAAAGTAATATTAAATATCAATGGCAGCCTTGTACCAGTAACGAGTGGCTCTATGGTGAAAGTATTATTAAATACCAATGGCAGCCTTGTACCAGTAACGAGTGGCTCTCTATGGTGAAAGTATTATTAAATACCAATGGCAGCCTTGTACCAGTAACGAGTGGCTCTATGGTGAAAGTATTATTAAATACCAATGGCAGCCTTGTACCAGTAACGAGTGGCTCTATGGTGAAAGTATTATTAAATATCAATGACAGCCTTGTACCAGTAACGAGTGGCTCTATGGTGAAAGTATTATTAAATATCAATGGCAGTCTTGTACCAGTAACGAGTGGCTCTATGGTGAAAGTATTATTAAATACCAATGGCAGCCTTGTACCAGTAACGAGTGGCTCTATGGTGAAAGTATTATTAAATATCAATGGCAGCCTTGTACCAGTAACGAGTGGCTCTATGGTGAAAGTATTATTAAATACCAATGGCAGCCTTGTACCAGTAACGAGTGGCTCTATGGTGAAAGTATTATTAAATACCAATGGCAGCCTTGTACCAGTAACGAGTGGCTCTATGGTGAAAGTATTATTAAATATCAATGGCAGCCTTGTACCAGTAACGAGTGGCTCTATGGTGAAAAGTATTATTAAATATCAATGGCAGCCTTGTACCAGTAACGAGTGGCTCTATGGTGAAAGTATTATTAAATACCAATGGCAGCCTTGTACCAGTAACGAGTGGCTCTATGGTGAAAGTATTATTAAATATCAATGGCAGCCTTGTACCAGTAACGAGAGTGGCTCTATGGTGAAAGTATTATTAAATATCAATGGCAGCCTTGTACCAGTAACGAGTGGCTCTATGGTGAAAGTATTATTAAATACCAATGGCAGCCTTGTACCAGTAACGAGTGGCTCTATGGTGAAAGTATTATTAAATACCAATGGCTCTATGGTTGCAAAATATTAAAAATACCAATGGCAGCCTTGTACCAGTAACAGTGGCTCTATGGTGAAAGTATTATTAAATACCAATGGCTCTATGGTGAAAGTATTATTAAATACCAATGGCAGCCTTGTACCAGTAACGAGTGGCTCTATGGTGAAAGTATTATTAAATACCAATGGCAGCCTTGTACCAGTAACGAGTGGCTCTATGGTGAAAGTATTATTAAATACCAATGGCAGCCTTGTACCAGTAACGAGTGGCTCTATGGTGAAAGTATTATTAAATACCAATGGCAGCCTTGTACCAGTAACGGTGGCTCTATGGTGAAAGTATTATTAAATATCAATGGGCAGCCTTGTACCAGTAACGAGTGGGCTCTATGGTGAAAAGTATTATTAAATACCAATGACAGCCTTGTACCAGTAACGAGTGGCTCTATGGTGAAAGTATTATTAAATATCAATGGCAGCCTTGTACCAGTAACGAGTGGCTCTATGGTGAAAGTATTATTAAATACCAATGGCAGCCTTGTACCAGTAACGAGTGGCTCTATGGTGAAAGTATTATTAAATACCAATGGCAGCCTTGTACCAGTAACGAGTGGCTCTATGGTGAAAGTATTATTAAAATACCAATGGCAGCCTTGTACCAGTAACGAGTGGCTCTATGGTGTGAAAGTATTATTAAATACCAATGGCAGCCTTGTACCAGTAACGAGTGGCTCTATGGTGAAAGTATTATTAAATACCAATGGCAGCCTTGTACCAGTAACGAGTGGCTCTATGGTGAAAGTATTATTAAATACCAATGGCAGCCTTGTACCAGTAACGAGTGGCTCTATGGTGCAAGTATTATTAAATACCAATTGCAGCCTTGTACCAGTAACGAGTGGCTATATGGTGAAAGTATTATTAAATACCAATGGCTCTATGGTGCAAGTATTATTAAATACCAATGGCAGCCTTGTACCAGTAACGAGTGGCTCTATGGTGAAAGTATTATTAAATATCAATGGCAGCCTTGTACCAGTAACGAGTGGCTCTATGGTGAAAGTATTATTAAATACCAATGGCAGCCTTGTACCAGTAACGAGTGGCTCTATGGTGAAAGTATTATTAAATACCAATGGCAGCCTTGTACCAGTAACGAGTGGCTCTATGGTGAAAGTATTATTAAATACCAATGGCTCTATGTGTGCAAGTAACGAGTATTAAATACCAATTGCAGCCTTGTACCAGTAACGAGTGGCTCTATGGTGAAAGTATTATTAAATGAATGGTGAAAGTATTATTAAATACCAATGGCAGCCTTGTACCAGTAACGAGTGGCTCTATGGTGAAAGTATTATTAAATACCAATGGCAGCCTTGTACCAGTAACGAGTGGCTCTATGGTGAAAAGTAATATTAAATATCAATGACAGTCTTGTACCAGTAACGAGTGGCTCTATGGTGAAAGTATTATAAATACCAATGGCAGCCTTGTACCAGTAACGAGTGGCTCTATGGTGAAAGTAATATTAAATATCAATGGCAGCCTTGTACCAGTAACGAGTGGCTCTATGGTGAAAGTATTATTAAATATCAATGGCAGCCTTGTACCAGTAACGAGTGGCTCTATGGTGAAAGTATTATTAAATACCAATGGCAGCCTTGTACCAGTAACGAGTGGCTCTATGGTGAAAGTATTATTAAATATCAATGGCAGCCTTGTACCAGTAACGAGTGGCTCTATGGTGAAAGTATTATTAAAATATCAATGGCAGCCTTGTACCAGTAACGAGTGGCTCTATGGTGAAAGCATTATTAAATATCAATGGCAGCATTGTACCAGTAACGAGTGGCTCTCTAGTGAAAGTATTATTAAATACCAATGGCAGCCTTGTACCAGTAACGAGTGGCTCTATTGTGAAAGTATTATTAAATACCAATGGCAGCCTTGTATCAGTAGCGAGTGGCTCTATGGTGAAAGTATTATTAAATACCAATGGCAGCTATGGTGCAGTATTATTAAATACCAATTGCAGCCTTACCAGTAACAATGGCTATATGGTGAAAGTATTATTAAATACCAATGGCTCTATGGTGAAAGTATTATTAAATATCAATGGCAGCCTTGTACCAGTAACGAGTGGCTCTATGGTGAAAGTATTATTAAATACCAATGGCAGCCTTGTACCAGTAACGAGTGGCTCTATGGTGAAAGTATTATTAAATACCAATGGCAGCCTTGTACCAGTAACGAGTGGCATGGTGAACTAGTGGCTCTATGGTGAAAGTATTATTAAATACCAATGGCAGCCTTGTACCAGTAACGAGTGGCTCTATGGTGAAAGTATTATTAAATACCAATGGCTCTATGGTGCCTTGTACCAGTAACGAGTGGCTCTATGGTGAAAGTATTATTAAATACCAATGGCAGCCTTGTACCAGTAACGAGTGGCTCTATGGTGAAAGTATTATTAAAAATACCAATGGCAGCCTTGTACCAGTAACGAGTGGCTCTATGGTGAAAGTATTATTAAATACCAATGGCAGCCTTGTACCAGTAACGAGTGGCTCTATGGTGAAAGTATTATTAAATATCAATGGCAGCCTTGTACCAGTAACGAGTGGCTCTATGGTGAAAGTATTATTAAATATCAATGGCAGCCTTGTACCAGTAACGAGTGGCTCTATGGTGAAAGTATTATTAAATACCAATGGCAGCCTTGTACCAGTAACGAGTGGCTCTATGGTGAAAGTATTATTAAATACCAATGGCAGCCTTGTACCAGTAACGAGTGGCTCTATGGTGAAAGTATTATTAAATATCAATGGCAGCCTTGTACCAGTAACGAGTGGCTCTATGGTGAAAGTATTATTAAATACCAATGGCAGCCTTGTACCAGTAACGAGTGGCTCTATGGTGAAAGTATTATTAAATACCAATGGCAGCCTTGTACCAGTAACGAGGTTGGCTCTATGGTGAAAGTATTATTAAATACCAATGGCAGCCTTGTACCAGTAACGAGTGGCTCTATGGTGAAAGTATTATTAAATATCAATGGCAGCCTTGTACCAGTAACGAGTGGCTCTATGGTGAAAGTATTATTAAATACCAATGGCAGCCTTGTACCAGTAACGAGTGGCTCTATGGTGAAAGTATTATTAAATACCAATGGCAGCCTTGTACCAGTAACGAGTGGCTCTATGGTGAAAGTATTATTAAATACCAATGGCAGCCTTGTACCAGTAACGAGTGGCTCTATGGTGAAAGTATTATTAAATACCAATGGCAGCCTTGTACCAGTAACGAGTGGCTCTATGGTGAAAGTATTATTAAATACCAATGGCAGCCTTGTACCAGTAACGAGTGGCTCTATGGTGAAAGTATTATTAAATATTGAAACCTTTGTACCAGTAACAGAGTGGCTCTATGGTGAAAGTATTATTAAATACCAATGGCAGCCTTGTACCAGTAACGAGTGGCTCTATGGTGAAAGTATTATTAAATATCAATGGCAGCCTTGTACCAGTAACGAGTGGCTCTATGGTGGAAGTGAAAGTATTATTAAATACCAATGGCAGCCTTGTACCAGTAACGAGTGGCTCTATGGTGAAAGTATTATTAAATATCAATGGCAGCCTTGTACCAGTAACGAGTGGCTCTATGGTGAAAGTATTATTAAATACCAATGGCAGCCTTGTAAATATTTGGCAGGCAGCCTTGTACCAGTAACGAGTGGCTCTATGGTGAAAGTATTATTAAATACCAATGGCAGGTGCAAGTATTATTAAATACTGTACCAGTAACGAGTGGCTCTATGGTGAAAGTATTATTAAATACCAATGGCAGCCTTGTACCAGTAACGAGTGGCTCTATGGTGAAAGTATTATTAAATACCAATGGCAGCCTTGTACCAGTAACGGTGGCTCTATGGTGAAAGTATTATTAAATACCAATGGCAGCCTTGTACCAGTAACGAGTGGCTCTATGGTGGAAGTATTATTAAATACCAATGGCAGCCTTGTACCAGTAACGAGTGGCTCTATGGTGAAAGTATTATTAAATATCAATGGCAGCCTTGTACCAGTAACGAGTGGCTCTATGGTGAAAGTATTATTAAATACCAATGGCAGCCTTGTACCAGTAACGAGTGGCTCTATGGTGAAAGTATTATTAAATATCAATGGCAGCCTTGTACCAGTAACGAGTGGCTCTATGGTGAAAGTATTATTAAATACCAATGGCAGCCTTGTACCAGTAACGAGTGGCTCTATGGTGAAAGTATTATTAAATATACCAATGGCAGCCTTGTACCAGTAACGAGTGGCTCTATGGTGAAAGTATTATTAAATACCAATGGCAGCCTTGTACCAGTAACGAGTGGCTCTATGGTGAAAGTATTATTAAATACCAATGGCAGCCTTGTACCAGTAACGAGTGGCTCTATGGTGAAAGTATTATTAAATACCAATGGCAGCCTTGTACCAGTAACGAGTGGCTCTATGGTGAAAGTATTATTAAATACCAATGGCAGCCTTGTACCAGTAACGAGTGGCTCTATGGTGAAAGTATTATTAAATACCAATGGCAGCCTTGTACCAGTAACGAGTGGCTCTATGGTGAAAGTATTATTAAATACCAATGGCAGCCTTGTACCAGTAACGAGTGGCTCTATGGTGAAAGTATTATTAAATACCAATGGCAGCCTTGTACCAGTAACGAGTGGCTCTATGGTGAAAGTATTATTAAATATCAATGGCAGCCTTGTACCAGTAACGAGTGGCTCTATGGTGAAAGTATTATTAAATACCAATGGCAGCCTTGTACCAGTAACGAGTGGCTCTATGGTGAAAGTATTATTAAATACCAATGGCAGCCTTGTACCAGTAACGAGTGGCTCTATGGTGAAAGTATTATTAAAATACCAATGGCAGCCTTGTACCAGTAACGAGTGGCTCTATGGTGAAAGTATTATTAAATACCAATGGCAGCCTTGTACCAGTAACGAGTGGCTCTATGGTGAAAGTATTATTAAATACCAATGGCAGCCTTGTACCAGTAACGAGTGGCTCTATGGTGAAAGTATTATTAAATACCAATGGCAGCCTTGTACCAGTAACGAGACGAGGCTCTATGGTGAAAGTATTATTAAATACCAATGGCAGCCTTGTACCAGTAACGAGTGGCTCTATGGTGAAAGTATTATTAAATACCAATGGCAGCCTTGTACCAGTAACGAGTGGCTCTATGGTGAAAGTATTATTAAATACCAATGGCAGCCTTGTACCAGTAACGAGTGGCTCTATGGTGAAGTATTATTAAATACCAATCAATGGCAGCCTTGTACCAGTAACGAGTGGCTCTATGGTGAAAGTATTATTAAATATCAATGGCAGCCTTGTACCAGTAACGAGTGGCTCTATGGTGAAAGTATTATTAAATACCAATGGCAGCCTTGTACCAGTAACGAGTGGCTCTATGGTGAAAGTATTATTAAATACCAATGGCAGCCTTGTACCAGTAACGAGTGGCTCTATGGTGAAAGTATTATTAAATACCAATGGCAGCCCTTGTACCAGTAACGAGTGGCTCTATGGTGAAAAAGTATTAAAAATACAAATGGCAGCCTTGTACCAGTAACGAGTGGCTCTATGGTGAAAGTATTATTAAATACCAATGGCAGCCTTGTACCAGTAACGAGTGGCTCTATGGTGAAAGTATTATTAATATCAATGGCAGCCTTGTACCAGTAACGAGTGGCTCTATGGTGAAAGTATTATTAAATACCAATGGCAGCCTTGTACCAGTAACGAGTGGCTCTATGGTGAAAGTATTATTAAATATCAATGGCAGCCTTGTACCAGTAACGAGTGGCTCTATGGTGAAAGTATTATTAAATACCAATGGCAGCCTTGTACCAGTAACGAGTGGCTCTATGGTGAAAGTATTATTAAATACCAATGGCAGCCTTGTACCAGTAACGAGTGGCTCTATGGTGAAAGTATTATTAAATATCAATGGCAGCCTTGTACCAGTAACGAGTGGCTCTATGGTGAAAGTATTATTAAATACCAATGGCAGCCTTGTACCAGTAACGAGTGGCTCTATGGTGAAAGCATTATTAAATATCAATGGCAGCCTTGTACCAGTAACGAGTGGCTCTATGGTGAAAGTATTATTAAATACCAATGGCAGCCTTGTACCAGTAACGAGTGGCTCTATGGTGAAAGTATTATTAAATACCAATGGCAGCCTTGTACCAGTAACGAGTGGCTCTATGGTGAAAGTATTATTAAATACCAATGGCAGCCTTGTACCAGTAACCAGTAACAGTGGCTCTATGGTGAAAGTATTAAATTAAATACAAATGGCAGCCTTGTACCAGTAACGAGTGGCTCTATGGTGAAAGTATTATTAAATACCAATGGCAGCCTTGTACCAGTAACGAGTGGCTCTATGGTGAAAGTATTATTAAATACCAATGGCAGCCTTGTACCAGTAACGAGGTGGCTCTATGGTGAAAGTATTATTAAATATCAATGGCAGCCTTGTACCAGTAACGGTGGCTCTATGGTGAAAGTATTATTAAATACCAATGGCAGCCTTGTACCAGTAACGAGTGGCTCTATGGTGAAAGTATTATTAAATACCAATGGCAGCCTTGTACCAGTAACGAGTGGCTCTATGGTGAAAGTAAAATATTAAAAATACCAATGGCAGCCTTGTACCAGTAACGAGTGGCTCTATGGTGAAAGTATTATTAAATACCAATGGCAGCCTTGTACCAGTAACGAGTGGCTCTATGGTGAAAGTATTATTAAATATCAATGGCAGCCTTGTACCAGTAACGAGTGGCTCTATGGTGAAAGTATTATTAAATACCAATGGCAGCCTTGTACCAGTAACGAGTGGCTCTCTGGTGAAAGTATTATTAAATACCAATGGCAGCCTTGTACCAGTAACGAGTGGCTCTATGGTGAAAGTATTATTAAATACCAATGGCAGCCTTGTACCAGTAACGAGTGGCTCTATGGTGAAAGTATTATTAAATACCAATGGCAGCCTTGTATCAGTAACGAGTGGCTCTATGGTGAAAGTATTATTAAATATGAAAAGTATTATTAAATACCAATGGCAGCCTTGTACCAGTAACGAGTGGCTCTATGGTGAAAGTATTATTAAATATCAATGGCAGCCTTGTACCAGTAACGAGTGGCTCTATGGTGAAAGTATTATTAAATACCAATGGCAGCCTTGTACCAGTAACGGGTGGCTCTATGGTGAAAGTATTATTAAATATCAATGGCAGCCTTGTACCAGTAACGAGTGGCTCTATGGTGAAAGTATTATTAAATACCAATGGCAGCCTTGTACCAGTAACGAGTGGCTCTATGGTGAAAGTATTATTAAATACCAATGGCAGCCTTGTACCAGTAACGAGTGGCTCTATGGTGAAAGTATTATTAAATATCAATGACAGCCTTGTACCAGTAACGAGTGGCTCTATGGTGAAAGTATTATTAAATACCAATGGCAGCCTTGTACCAGTAACGAGGTGGCTCTATGGTGAAAGTATTATTAAATATCAATGACAGCCTTGTACCAGTAACGAGTGGCTCTATGGTGAAAGTATTATTAAATACCAATGGCAGCCTTGTACCAGTAACGAGTGGCTCTATGGTGAAAGTATTATTAAATACCAATGGCAGCCTTGTACCAGTAACGAGTGGCTCTATGGTGAAAGTATTATTAAATATCAATGGCAGCCTTGTACCAGTAACGAGTGGCTCTATGGTGAAAGTATTATTAAATACCAATGGCAGCCTTGTACCAGTAACGAGTGGCTCTATGGTGAAAGTATTATTAAATACCAATGGCAGCCTTGTACCAGTAACGAGTGGCTCTATGGTGAAAGTATTATTAAATACCAATGGCAGCCTTGTACCAGTAACGAGTGGCTCTATGGTGAAAGTATTATTAAATACCAATGGCAGCCTTGTACCAGTAACGAGTGGCTCTATGGTGAAAGTATTATTAAATACCAATGGCAGCCTTGTACCAGTAACGAGTGGCTCTATGGTGAAAGTATTATTAAATATCAATGGCAGCCTTGTACCAGTAACGAGTGGCTCTATGGTGAAAGTATTATTAAATAGCAATGGCAGCTCTTGTGAAAGTATTATTAAATACCAATGGCAGCCTTGTACCAGTAACGAGTGGCTCTATGGTGAAAGTATTATTAAATATCAATGGCAGCCTTGTACCAGTAACGAGTGGCTCTATGGTGAAAGTATTATTAAATACCAATGGCAGCCTTGTACCAGTAACGAGTGGCTCTATGGTGAAAGTATTATTAAATACCAATGGCAGCCTTGTACCAGTAACGAGTGGCTCTATGGTGAAAGTATTATTAAATACCAATGGCAGCCTTGTACCAGTAACGAGTGGCTCTATGGTGAAAGTATTATTAAATACCAATGGCAGCCTTGTACCAGTAACGAGTGGCTCTATGGTGAAAGTATTATTAAATACCAATGGCAGCCTTGTACCAGTAACAGGTGGCTCTATGGTGAAAGTATTATTAAATACCAATGGCAGCCTTGTACCAGTAACGAGTGGCTCTATGGTGAAAGTATTATTAAATACCAATGGCAGCCTTGTACCAGTAACGAGTGGCTCTATGGTGAAAGTATTATTAAATACCAATGGCAGCCTTGTACCAGTAACGAGTGGCTCTATGGTGAAAGTATTATTAAATACCAATGGCAGCCTTGTACCAGTAACGAGTGGCTCTATGGTGAAAGTATTATTAAATATCAATGGCGGCCTTGTACCAGTAACGAGTGGCTCTATGGTGAAAGTATTATTAAATACCAATGGCAGCCTTGTACCAGTAACGAGTGGCTCTATATGGTGAAAGTATTATTAAATACCAATGGCAGCCTTGTACCAGTAACGAGTGGCTCTATGGTGAAAGTATTATTAAATATCCAATGGCAGCCTTGTACCAGTAACAGTGGCTCTATGGTGAAAGTATTATTAAATACCAATGGCAGCCTTGTACCAGTAACGAGGTGGCTCTATGGTGAAAGTATTATTAAATATCAATGACAGCTTGTACCAGTAACGAGTGGCTCTATGGTGAAAGTATTATTAAATACCAATGGCAGCCTTGTACCAGTAACGAGGTGGCTCTATGGTGAAAGTATTATTAAATATCAATGGCAGCCTTGTACCAGTAACAAGTGGCTCTATGGTGAAAGTATTATTAAATATCAATGGCAGCACTTGTACCAGTAACGAGTGGCTCTATGGTGAAAGTATTATTAAATACCAATGGCAGCCTTGTACCAGTAACGAGTGGCTCTATGGTGAAAGTATTATTAAATACCAATGGCAGCCTTGTATCAGTAACAGTGGCTCTATGGTAGTATTATTATTAAATACCAGTGCTCTATGGTGCAGTATTAACCAGTAACAATGGCTCTATGGTGAAAGTATTATTAAATACCAATGACAGCCTTGTACC
>LUCW03001396.1:0-21160 GCA_001586965.3 Sphaeroforma sirkka | reverse complement strand
GTGAAAGTATTACATAAATATCAATGGCAGCCTTGTACCAGTAAAGCAGTGGCTCCAGTATGGTGGTGAAAGTATTATTAAATATCAATGGCAGCCTTGTACCAGTAACGAGTGGCTCTATGGTGAAAGCATTATTAAATACCAATGGCAGCCTTGTACCAGTAACGAGTGGCTCTATGGTGAAAGTAATATTAAATACCAATGGCAGCCTTGTACCAGTAACGAGTTGACTTCTATTGTGAAAGTATTATCAAAACTCAATGGCAGTCCTTGTACCAGTAACGAATGGCTCTTATGGTGAAAGTAATTATTAAAATATCAATGGCAGCCTAACCAAATGAGTGGCTCTATGGTGAAGTATTATATAAAATATCAATGGCAGCACTGTACCAGTAACGAATTGGCTCTTTGGTGAAAAGTTTTATTAATACTAATGGCAGCCTCGTACCAGTAACAGATAGTATATGTTGAAAACACTATTAAATATCAATGACAGCCTTGTACACCAGTAACAGTGGCTCTCTAGTGAAAGTATTATTAAATACCAATGGCAGCCTTGTACCAGTAACGAGTGGCTCTATGGGTGAAAGTATTATTAAATACCAATGGCAGCCTTGTACCAGTAACGGGTGGTTCTAAGGTGAAAGTAATGTTAAATATCAATGACAGCCTTGTACCAGTAACAGTGTGGCTCTATATAAGGTGAAAGTAATATTAAATATCAATGACAGTCTTGTACCAGTAATGAGAATGGCTCTATGGTGAAAGTATTATAAATACCAATGGCAGCCTTGTACCAGTAACGAGGTTTTAAGATGAAAGTAATATTAAATATCAATGGTGGAAGTATTATTGAAATATTATAAATAATGGCAGCCTTGTACCAGTAACGAGGTGGCTCTATGGTGAAAGTAATATTAAATATCAATGACAGCCTTGTACCAGTAACGAGTGGCTCTATGGTGGAAGTATTATTAAATATCAATGGCAGCCTTGTACCAGTAACGAGGTGGCTCTATGGTGAAAGTATTATTAAATATAATGGCAGCCTTGTACCAATAACGAGGTGGCTCTATGGTTGAAAAGTATTATTATACCAATGGCAGCCTTGTACCAGTAACGAGTGGCTCTATGGTGGAAATGTATTATTAAATACCAATAGCAGCCTTGTACCATTAACGAGAGTGGCTCTATGGTGAAAGTATTATTAAATATCAATGGCAGCCTTGTACCAGTAACGAGTGGCTCTATGGTGAAAGTATTATTAAATACCAATGACAATGCCTTATACCAGTAACGAGTGGCTCTATGGTGAAAGTATTATTAAATACCAATGGCAGCCTTGTACCAGTAACGAGTGGTTCTATGGTGAAAGTATTATTTAAATACCAATGGCAGCCTTGTACCAGTAACGAGTGGCTCTATGAGAGTGAGTAAAGTAATATCGGCCTAATACCAATGGCAGCCTACTCATTACCAGTAACGAGGTGGCTCTATGGTGAAAGTATTGTTAAATGTATCAATGGCAGCCTTGTACCAGTAACGAGTTGGCTCTATGGTGGTATTATTAAATACCAATGGCCTTGTACCAGTAACGAGTGGCTCTATTTGAAAGTAATATTAAATATCAATGGCAGCCTTGTACCAGTAACAGAGTGGCTCTATGGTGAAAGTAATATTAAATATCAATGGCAGCCTTGTACCAGTAACGAGTGGCTCTATGGTGAAAGTATTATTAAATATCAATGGCAGCCTTGTACCAGTAACGAGTGGCTCTATGGTGAAAGTATTTATTAAATACCAATGGCAGCCCTTGTACCAGTAACGAGTGGCTCTATGGTGAAAGTATTATTAAATATCAATGACAGCCCTGTACCAGTAACGAGTGGCTCTATGGTGAAAAGTATTATTAAATACCAATGTACAGCCTTGTACCAGTAACGAGTGGCTCTATGGTGAAAGTATTATTAAATATCAATGGCAGCCTTGTACCAGTAACGAGTGGCTCTATGGTGAAAGTATTATTAAATATCAATGGCGTCTTGTACCAGTAACGAGTGGCTCTATGGTGAAAGTATTATAAATACCAATGGCAGCCTTGTACCAGTAACGGGTGGCTCTATGGTGAAAGTATTATTAAATATCAATGGCAGCCTTGTACCAGTAACGAGTGGCTCTATGGTGAGAAGTATTATTAAATACCAATGGCGGCCTTGTACCAGTAACGAAGTGGTTTAATAGGTGAAAGTATTATTAAATATCAATGGCAGCCTTGTACCAGTAACGAGTGGCTCTATGGTGAAAGTATTATTAAATATCAATGGCAGCACTTGTACCAGTAACGAGTGGCTCTTATGGTGAAAAGTTTTTATTAAATATCAAATGGCAGCAGCTCAGTACCAGTAACGAGTGGCTCTATGGTGAAAAGTATTATTAAATATCAATGGCAGCCTTGTACCAGTAACGAGTGGCTCTATGGTGAAAGTATTATTAAATATCAATGGCGGCCTTGTACCAGTAACGAGTGGCTCTTATGGTGAGAAGTATTATTAAATATCAATGGCAGCCTTGTACCAGTAACGAGGTGGCTCTATGGTGAAAGTATTATTAAATATCCAATGGCAGCCTTGTGCCAGTAACGAGTGGCTCTATGGTGAAAGTATTATTAAATATCAATACCAGCCTTGTACAGTAACGAGTGGCTCTATTGTGAAGGTATTATTAAATACCAATGGCAGCCTTGTACCAGTAACGAATGGCTCTATGGTGAAAGTATTATTAAATACCAATGGCAGCCTTGTACCAGTAACGATTGGCTCTATTGTGAAAGTATTATTAAATATCAATGGCAGCCTTGTACCAGTAACGAGTGGCTCTATGGTGAAAGTATTATTAAATACCAATGGCAGCCCTTGTACCAGTAACGAGTGGCTCTATGGTGAAAGTATTATTAAATATCAATGACAGCCTTGTACCAGTAACGAGTGGCTCTATGGTGAAAGTAATATTAAATATCAATGGCAGCCTTGTACAAAGTAACGAGTGGCTCTATGGTGAAAGTATTATTAAATACCAATGGCAGCCTTGTACCAGTAACGAGTGGCTCTATGGTGAAAGTATTATTAAATATCAATGGCAGCCTAACGTACCAGTAACGAGAGTGGCTCTATGGTGAAAGTATTATTAAATATCAATGGCGGCCTTGTACCAGTAACGGTGGCTCTATGGTGAAAGTATTATTAAATATCAATGGCAGCCTTGTACCAGTAACGAGTGGCTCTATGGTGAAAGTATTATTAAATACCAATGGCGGCCTTGTACCAGTAACGAATGGCTCTATGTTGAAAAGTACTATTAAATATCAATGGCAGCCTTGTACCAATAACAGTGGCTCTATTGTGAAAGTATTATTAAATACCAATGGCAGCCTTGTACCAGTAACAGAGTGGCTCTATGGTGAAAGTATTATTAAATACCAATGGCAGCCTTGTACCAGTAACGGTGGTTTATGGGTGAAAGTATTATTAAATATCAATGACAGCCTTGTACCAGTAACGAGTGGCTCTATGGTGAAAGTATTATTAAATACCAATGACAGCCTTGTACCAGTAACGAGTGGCTCTATGGTGAAAGTATTATTAAATACCAATGGCAGCCTTGTACCAGTAACGAGTGGCTCTATGGTGAAAGTATTATTAAATATCAATGGCAGCCTTGTACCAGTAACGAGTGGCTCTATGGTGAAAGTATTATAAATACCAATGGCAGCCTTGTACCAGTAACGAGTGGCTCTATGGTGAAAGTATTATTAAATATCAATGGCAGCCTTGTACCAGTAACGAGTGGCTCTATTGGTTGAAAGTATTATTAAATACCAATGGCAGCCTTGTACCAGTAACGCGAGTTGGCTCCCATGGTGAAAGTATTATTAAATACCAATAACCTTGTACCAGTAACGAGTGTGCTCTATGGTGGGTGAAGTATTATTAAATATCAATGGCAGCCTTGTACCAGTAACGAGTGGCTCTATGGTGAAAGTATTATTAAATATCAATGGCGGCCTTGTACCAAAGTAACGAGTGGCTCTATGGTGAAAAGTATTATTAAATACCAATGGCAGCCTTGTACCAGTAACGAGTGGCTCTATGGTGAAAGTATTATTAAATATCAATGGCAGCCTTGTACCAGTAACGAGTGGCTCTATGGTGAAAGTATTATTAAATACCAATGGCAGCCTTGTACCAGTAACGGTGGCTCTATGGTTTTGAAAGTATTGTATTAAATATCAATGGCAGCCTTGTACCAGTAACGAGTGGCTCTATGGTGAAAGTATTATTAAATACCAATGGCAGCCTTGTACCCAGTAACGAGTGGCTCTATGGTGAAAGTATTATTAAATATCAATGGCAGCCTTGTACCAGTAACGAGTGGCTCTATGGTGAAAGTATTATTAAATACCAATGGCAGGCCTTGTACCAGTGAACGAGTGGCTCTATGGTGGAAGTATTATTAAATATCAATGGCGGCCTTGTACCAGTAACGAGTGGCTCTATGGTGAAAGTATTATTAAATATCAATGGCAGTCTTGTACCAGTAACGAGGTGGCTCTATGGTGAAAGTATTATTAAATACCAATGGCAGCCTTGTACCAGTAACGAGTGGCTCTATGGTGAAAGGTATTATTAAATATCAATGGCAGCCTTGTACCAGTAACGAGTGGCTCTATGGTGAAAGTATTATTAAATACCAATGGCAGCCTTGTACCAGTAACGAATGGCTCTATGGTGAAAGTATTATTAAATACCAATGGCAGCCTTGTACCAGTAACGAGGTGGCTCTATGGTGAAAGTATTATTAAATATCAATGGCAGCCTTGTACCAGTAACAGAGTGGCTCTATGGTGAAAGTATTATTAAATACCAATGGCAGCCTTGTACCAGTAACGAGTGGCTCTATGGTGAAAGTATTATTAAATACCAATGGCAGCCTTATACCAGTAACGAGTGGCTCTATGGTGAAAGTATTATTAAATATCAATGGCAGCCTTGTACCAGTAACGAGTGGCTCTACCTGTGAAGAAAGTATTATTAAATACCAATGGCAGCCTTGTACCAGTAACAGTGGCTCTATGGTGAAAGTATTATTAAATACTAATGGCAGCCTTGTACCAGTAACGAGTGATGGCTCTATGGTGAAAGTATTATTAAATACCAATGGCAGCCTTGTACCAGTAACGAGTGGTCTAATGGTGAAAGTATTATTAAATATCAATGACAGCCTTGTACCAGTAACGAGTGGCTCTATGGTGAAAGTATTATTAAATATCAATGGCAGCCTTGTACCAGTAACGCCAGGTGGTTCTAAGGTGAAAGTATTATTAAATACCAATGGCAGCCTTGTACCAGTAACGAGTGGCTCTATGGTGAAAGTATTATTAAATATCAATGGCAGCCTTGTACCAGTAACGAGTGGCTCTATGGTGAAAGTATTATTAAATACCAATGGCAGCCTTGTACCGAAGCAGGTGAGTAACTCTATATGGTGAAAGTAAGTATTAAATACCAATGGCAGCCTTGTACCAGTAACGGGTGGTTTAGATTGAAAGTATTATTAAATATCAATGGCAGCCTTGTACCAGTAACGAGTGGCTCTATAGGTGAAAGTATTATTAAATATCAATGACGGCCTTGTACCAGTAACGGTGGCTCTATGGTGAAAGTATTATGTTAAATATCAATGGCAGCCTTGTACCAGTAACGAGTGGCTCTATGGTGAAAAGTATTATTAAATACCAATGGCAGCCTTGTACCAGTAACGAGTGGCTCTATGGTGAAAGTATTATTAAATACCAATGGCAGCCTTGTACCAGTAACGGGTGGCTTTTAAAGTGAAAGTATTATTAAATATCAATGGCAGCCTTGTACCAGTAACGAGTGGCTCTATGGTGAAAGTATTATTAAATATCAATGGCAGCCTTGTACCAGTAACGAGTGGCTCTATGGTGAAAGTATTATTAAATACCAATGGCAGCCTTGTACCAGTAACGAGTGGCTCTATATGGTGAAAGTATTATTAAATACCAATGGCAGCCCTTGTACCAGTAACGAGTGGCTCTATGGTGAAAGTATTATTAAATATCAATGGCAGCCTTGTACCAGTAACGAGTGGCTCTATGGTGAAAGTATTATTAAATACCAATGGCAGCCTTGTACCAGTAACGAGAGTGGCTCTATGGTGAAAGTATTATTAAATACCAATGGCAGCCTTGTACCAGTAACGAGTGGCTCTATGGTGAAAGTATTATTAAATACCAATGGCAGCCTTGTACCAGTAACGAGTGGCTCTATGGTGAAAGTATTATTAAATACCAATGGCAGCCTTGTACCAGTAACGGTGGTTCTATGGTGAAAGTATTATTAAATACCAATGGCAGCCTTGTACCAGTAAACGAGTGGCTCTATGGTGAAAGTATTATTAAATACAATGACAGCCTTGTACCAGTAACGAGTGGCTCTATGGTGAAAGTATTATAAATACCAATGGCAGCACTTGTACCAGTAACGAGTGGCTCTATGGTGAAAGTATTATTAAATATCAATGGCAGCCTTGTACCAGTAACGAGTGGCTCTATGGTGAAAGTATTATTAAATACCAATGGCAGCCTTGTACCAGTAACGAGTGGCTCTATGGTGAAAGTATTATTAAATATCAATGGCAGTAGCGCAAACATATTAAGTATACCAATGGGGCTCTTGTAAAGTAACGATTGGCTCTATGGTGAAAGTATTATGGCTCTATAAGTAATGAAATACCAATGGCTTGTACCAGTAACGAGTGGCTCTATGGTGAAAGTATTATTAAATACCAATGGCAGCCTTGTACCAGTAACGAGTGGCTCTATGGTGAAAGTATTATTAAATATCAATGGCAGCCTTGTACCAGTAACGAGTGGCTCTATGGTGAAAGTATTATTAAATACCAATGGCAGCCTTGTACCAGTAACGAGTGGCTCTATGGTGAAAGTATTATTAAATATCAATGGCAGCCTTGTACCAGTAACGAGTGGCTCTATGGTGAAAGTATTATTAAATACCAATGGCGGCCTTGTACCAGTAACGAGTGGCTCTATGGTGAAAGTATTATTAAATACCAATGGCAGCCTTGTACCAGTAACGAGTGGCTCTATGGTGAAAGTATTATTAAATATCAATGGCAGCCTTGTACCAGTAACGAGTGGCTCTATGGTGAAAGTATTATTAAATATCAATGGCAGCCTTGTACCAGTAACGAGTGGCTCTATGGTGAAAGCATTATTAAATATCAATGGCAGCCTTGTACCAGTAACGAGTGGCTCTATGGTGAAAGTATTATTAAATACCAATGGCAGCCTTGTACAAATAACGAGTGGCTCTATTGTGAAAGTATTATTAAATACCAATGGCAGCCTTGTACCAGTAACGAGTGGCTCTATGGTGAAAGTATTATTAAATACCAATGGCTCTATGGTGCAAGTATTATTAAATACCAATGGCAGCCTTGTACCAGTAACGAGTGGCTCTATGGTGAAAGTATTATTAAATACCAATGGCAGCCTTTGTATCCAGTAACGAGTGGCTCTATGGTGAAAGTATTATTAAATACCAATGGCAGCCTTGTACCAGTAACGAGTGGCTCTATGGTGAAAGTATTATTAAATATCAATGGCAGCCTTGTACCAGTAACGAGTGGCTCTATGGTGAAAGTATTATTAAATATCAATGGCAGCCTTGTACCAGTAACGAGTGGCTCTATGGTGAAAGTATTATTAAATACCAATGGCAGCCTTGTACCAGTAACGAGTGGCTCTATGGTGAAAGTATTATTAAATACCAATGGCAGCCTTGTACCAGTAACGGGTGGTTTTATGGTGAAAGTATTATTAAATACCAATGGCAGCCTTGTACCAGTAACGAGTGGCTCTATGGTGAAAGTATTATTAAATACCAATGGCAGCCTTGTACCAGTAACGAGTGGCTCTATGGTGAAGTATTATTAAATATCAATGGCAGCCTTGTACCAGTAACGAGTGGCTCTATGGTGAAAGTATTATTAAATATCAATGGCAGCCTTGTACCAGTAACGAGTGGCTCTATGGTGAAAGTATTATTAAATACCAATGGCAGCCTTGTACCAGTAACGAGTGGCTCTATGGTGAAAGTATTATTAAATATCAATGGCAGCCTTGTACCAGTAACGAGTGGCTCTATGGTGAAAGTATTATTAAATACCAATGGCAGCCTTGTACCAGTAACGAGTGGCTCTATGGTGAAAGTATTATTAAATATCAATGACAGCCTTGTACCAGTAACGAGTGGCTCTATGGTGAAAGTATTATTAAATATCAATGGCAGCCTTGTACCAGTAACGAGTGGCTCTATGGTGAAAGTATTATTAAATACCAATGGCAGCCTTGTACCAGTAACGAGTGGCTCTATGGGTGAAAGTATTATTAAATACCAATGGCAGCCTTGTACCAGTAACGAGTGGCTCTATGGTGAAAGTATTATTAAATACCAATGGCAGCCTTGTACCAGTAACGAGTGGCTCTATGGTGAAAGTATTATTAAATATCAATGGCAGCCTTGTACCAGTAACGAGTGGCTCTATGGTGAAAGTATTATTAAATATCAATGGCAGCCTTGTACCAGTAACGAGTGGCTCTATGGTGAAAGTATTATTAAATATCAATGGCAGCCTTGTACCAGTAACGAGTGGCTCTATGGTGAAAGTATTATTAAATACCAATGGCAGCCTTGTACCAGTAACGAGTGGCTCTATGGTGAAAGTATTATTAAATACCAATGGCAGCCTTGTACCAGTAACGAGTGGCTCTATGGTGAAAGTATTATTAAATATCAATGGCAGCCTTGTACCAGTAACGAGTGGCTCTATGGTGAAAGTATTATTAAATATCAATGGCAGCCTTGTACCAGTAACGAGTGGCTCTATGGTGAAAGTATTATTAAATACCAATGGCAGCCTTGTACCAGTAACGAGTGGCTCTATGGTGAAAGTATTATTAAATATCAATGGCAGCCTTGTACCAGTAACGAGTGGCTCTATGGTGAAAGTATTATTAAATATCAATGGCAGCCTTGTACCAGTAACGAGTGGCTCTATGGTGAAAGTATTATTAAATATCAATGGCAGCCTTGTACCAGTAACGAGTGGCTCTATGGTGAAAGCATTATTAAATATCAATGGCAGCCTTGTACCAGTAACGAGTGGCTCTATGGTGAAAGTATTATTAAATATCAATGGCAGCCTTGTACCAGTAACGAGTGGCTCTATGGTGAAAGTATTATTAAATACCAATGGCAGCCTTGTACCAGTAACGAGTGGCTCTATGGTGAAAGTATTATTAAATACCAATGGCAGCCTTGTACCAGTAAGTAACGAGTGGCTCTATGGTGAAAGTATTATTAAATATCAATGGCAGCCTTGTACCAGTAACGAGTGGCTCTATGGTGAAAGTATTATTAAATACCAATGGCAGCCTTGTACCAGTAACGAGTGGCTCTATGGTGAAAGTATTATTAAATATCAATGACAGCCTTGTACCAGTAACGAGTGGCTCTATGGTGAAAAGTATTATTAAATACCAATGGCAGCCTTGTACCAGTAACGAGTGGCTCTATGGTGAAAGTATTATTAAATATCAATGGCAGCCTTGTACCAGTAACGAGTGGCTCTATGGTGAAAGTATTATTAAATACCAATGGCAGCCTTGTACCAGTAACGAGTGGCTCTATGGTGAAAGTATTATTAAATACCAATGGCAGCCTTGTACCAGTAACGAGTGGCTCTATGGTGAAAGTATTATTAAATATCAATGGCAGCCTTGTACCAGTAACGAGTGGCTCTATGGTGAAAGTATTATTAAATACCAATGGCAGCCTTGTACCAGTAACGAGTGGCTCTATGGTGAAAGTATTATTAAATATCAATGGCAGCCTTGTACCAGTAACGAGAGTGGCTCTATGGTGAAAGTATTATTAAATACCAATGGCAGCCTTGTACCAGTAACGAGTGGCTCTATGGTGAAAGTAGTATTATTAAATACCAATGGCAGCCTTGTACCAGTAACGAGTGGCTCTATGGTGAAAGTATTATTAAATATCAATGGCAGCCTTGTACCAGTAACGAGTGGCTCTATGGTGAAAGTATTATTAAATACCAATGGCAGCCTTGTACCAGTAACGAGTGGTTCTATGGTGAAAAGCATATTAAATACCAATGGCAGCCTTGTACCAGTAACGAGTGGCTCTATGGTGAAAGTATTATTAAATATCAATGGCAGCCTTTGTACCAGTAACGAGTGGCTCTATGGTGAAAGTATTATTAAATATCAATGGCAGCCTTGTACCAGTAACGAGTGGCTCTATGGTGAAAGTATTATTAAATACCAATGGCAGCCTTGTACCAGTAACGAGTGGCTCTATGGTGAAAGTATTATTAAATATCAATGGCAGCCTTGTACCAGTAACGAGTGGCTCTATGGTGAAAGTATTATTAAATACCAATGGCAGCCTTGTACCAGTAACGAGTGGCTCTATGGTGAAAGTATTATTAAATATCAATGACAGCCTTGTACCAGTAACGAGTGGCTCTATGGTGAAAGTATTATTAAATACCAATGGCAGCCTTGTACCAGTAACGAGTGGCTCTATGGTGAAAGTATTATTAAATACCAATGGCAGCCTTGTACCAGTAACGAGTGGCTCTATGGTGAAAGTATTATTAAATATCAATGGCAGCCTTGTACCAGTAACGAGTGGCTCTATGGTGAAAGTATTATTAAATACCAATGGCAGCCTTGTACCAGTAACGAGTGGCTCTATGGTGAAAGTATTATTAAATATCAATGGCAGCCTTGTACCAGTAACGAGTGGCTCTATGGTGAAAGTATTATTAAATACCAATGGCAGCCTTGTACCAGTAACGAGTGGCTCTATGGTGAAAGTATTATTAAATACCAATGGCAGCCTTGTACCAGTAACGAGTGGCTCTATGGTGAAAGTATTATTAAATACCAATGGCAGCCTTGTACCAGTAACGAGGTGGTTCTATGGTGAAAGTATTATTAAATATCAATGGCAGCCTTGTACCAGTAACGAGTGGCTCTATGGTGAAAGTATTATTAAATACCAATGGCAGCCTTGTACCAGTAACGAGTGGCTCTATGGTGAAAGTATTATTAAATATCAATGGCAGCCTTGTACCAGTAACGAGTGGCTCTATGGTGAAAGTATTATTAAATACCAATGGCAGCCTTGTACCAGTAACGAGTGGCTCTATGGTGAAAGTATTATTAAATATCAATGGCAGCCTTGTACCAGTAACGAGTGGCTCTATGGTGAAAGTATTATTAAATATCAATGGCAGCCTTGTACCAGTAACGAGTGGCTCTATGGTGAAAGTATTATTAAATATCAATGGCAGCCTTGTACCAGTAACGAATGGCTCTATGGTGAAAGTATTATTAAATATCAATGGCAGCCTTGTACCAGTAACGAGTGGCTCTATGGTGAAAGTATTATTAAATACCAATGGCAGCCTTGTACCAGTAACGAGTGGCTCTATGGTGAAAGTATTATTAAATACCAATGGCAGCCTTGTACCAGTAACGAGTGGCTCTATGGTGAAAGTATTATTAAATACCAATGGCAGCCTTGTACCAGTAACAACGAGTGGCTCTATGGTGAAAGTATTATTAAATACAATGGCAGCCTTGTACCAGTAACGAGTGGCTCTATGGTGAAAGTATTATTAAATACCAATGGCAGCCTTGTACCAGTAACGAGTGGCTCTATGGTGAAAGTATTATTAAATATCAATGGCAGCCTTGTACCAGTAACGAGTGGCTCTATGGTGAAAGTATTATTAAATACCAATGGCAGCCTTGTACCAGTAACGAGTGGCTCTATGGTGAAAGTATTATTAAATACCAATGGCAGCCTTGTACCAGTAACGAGTGGCTCTATGGTGAAAGTATTATTAAATATCAATGGCAGCCTTGTACCAGTAACGAGTGGCTCTATGGTGAAAGTATTATTAAATACCAATGGCAGCCTTGTACCAGTAACGAGTGGCTCTATGGTGAAAGTATTATTAAATACCAATGGCAGCCTTGTACCAGTAACGAGTGGCTCTATATGGTGAAAGTATTATTAAATACCAATGGCAGCCTTGTACCAGTAACGAGTGGCTCTATGGTGAAAGTATTATTAAATATCAATGACAGCCTTGTACCAGTAACGAGTGGCTCTATGGTGAAAGTATTATTAAATACCAATGGCAGCCTTGTACCAGTAACGAGTGGCTCTATGGTGAAAGTAATATTAAATATCAATGGCAGCCTTGTACCAGTAACGAGTGGCTCTATGGTGAAAGTATTATTAAATACCAATGGCAGCCTTGTACCAGTAACGAGTGGCTCTATGGTGAAAGTATTATTAAATATCAATGGCAGCCTTGTACCAGTAACGAGTGGCTCTTATGGTGAAAGTATTATTAAATACCAATGGCAGCCTTGTACCAGTAACGAGTGGCTCTATGGTGAAAGTATTATTAAATATCAATGACAGCCTTGTACCAGTAACGAGTGGCTCTATGGTGAAAGTATTATTAAATACCAATGGCAGCCTTGTACCAGTAACGAGTGGCTCTATGGTGAAAGTATTATTAAATACCAATGGCAGCCTTGTACCAGTAACGAGTGGCTCTATGGTGAAAGTATTATTAAATATCAATGGCAGCCTTGTACCAGTAACGAGTGGCTCTATGGTGAAAGTATTATTAAATACCAATGGCAGCCTTGTACCAGTAACGAGTGGCTCTATGGTGAAAGTATTATTAAATACCAATGGCAGCCTTGTACCAGTAACGAGTGGCTCTATGGTGAAAGTATTATTAAATACCAATGGCAGCCTTGTACCAGTAACGAGTGGCTCTATGGTGAAAGCATTATTAAATACCAATGGCAGCCTTGTACCAGTAACGAGTGGCTCTATGGTGAAAGTATTATTAAATACCAATGGCAGCCTTGTACCAGTAACGAGTGGCTCTATGGTGAAAGTATTATTAAATATCAATGGCAGCCTTGTACCAGTAACGAGTGGCTCTATGGTGAAAGTATTATTAAATATCAATGGCAGCCTTGTACCAGTAACGAGTGGCTCTATGGTGAAAGTATTATTAAATATCAATGGCAGCACTTGTACCAGTAACGAGTGGCTCTATGGTGAAAGTATTATTAAATACCAATGGCAGCCTTGTACCAGTAACGAGTGGCTCTATGGTGAAAGTATTATTAAATAAATCCAATGGCAGCCTTGTACCAGTAACGAGTGGCTCTTATGGTGAAAGTATTATTAAATACCAATGGCAGCCTTGTACCAGTAACGAGTGGCTCTATGGTGAAAGTAATATTAAATATCAATGGCAGCCTTGTACCAGTAACGAGTGGCTCTATGGTGAAAGTATTATTAAATACCAATGGCAGCCTTGTACCAGTAACGAGTGGCTCTATGGTGAAAGTATTATTAAATATCAATGGCAGCCTTGTACCAGTAACGAGTGGCTCTATTGGTGAAAGTATTATTAAATACCAATGGCAGCCTTGTACCAGTAACGAGTGGCTCTATGGTGAAAGTATTATTAAATATCAATGGCAGCCTTGTACCAGTAACGAGTGGCTCTATGGTGAAAGTATTATTAAATATCAATGGCAGCCTTGTACCAGTAACGAGTGGCTCTATGGTGAAAGTATTATTAAATACCAATGGCAGCCTTGTACCAGTAACGAGTGGCTCTATTGGTGAAAGTATTATTAAATACCAATGGCAGCCTTGTATCAGTAACGAGTGGCTCTATGGTGAAAGTATTATTAAATACCAATGGCTCTATGGTGAATGGCAAGTATTATTAAATACCAATTGCAGCCTTGCACCAGTAACGAGTGGCTCTATGGTGAAAGTATTATTAAATACCAATGGCAGCCTTGTACCAGTAACGAGTGGCTCTATGGTGAAAGTATTATTAAATACCAATGGCAGCCTTGTACCAGTAACGAGTGGCTCTATGGTGAAAGTATTATTAAATACCAATGGCAGCCTTGTACCAGTAACGAGTGGCTCTATGGTGAAAGTATTATTAAATACCAATGGCAGCCTTGTACCAGTAACGAGTGGCTCTATGGTGAAAGTATTATTAAATACCAATGGCAGCCTTGTACCAGTAACGAGTGGCTTTAAGGTGAAAGTATTATTAAATATCAATGGCAGCCTTGTACCAGTAACGAGTGGCTCTATGGTGAAAGTATTATTAAATATCAATGGCAGCCTTGTACCAGTAACGAGTGGCTCTATGGTGAAAGTATTATTAAATACCAATGGCAGCCTTGTACCAGTAACGAGTGGCTCTATGGTGGAAGTATTATTAAATATCAATGGCAGCCTTGTACCAGTAACGAGTGGCTCTATGGTGAAAGTATTATTAAATACCAATGGCAGCCTTGTACCAGTAACGAGTGGCTCTATGGTGAAAGTATTATTAAATATCAATGACAGCCTTGTACCAGTAACGAGTGGCTCTATGGTGAAAGTATTATAAATACCAATGGCAGCCTTGTACCAGTAACGAGTGGCTCTATGGTGAAAGTAATATTAAATATCAATGACAGTCTTGTACCAGTAACGAGTGGCTCTATGGTGAAAGTATTATAAATACCAATGGCAGCCTTGTACCAGTAACGAGTGGCTCTATGGTGAAAGTATTATTAAATATCAATGGCAGCCTTGTACCAGTAACGAGTGGCTCTATGGTGAAAGTATTATAAATACCAATGGCAGCCTTGTACCAGTAACGAGTGGCTCTATGGTGAAAGTATTATTAAATACCAATGGCAGCCTTGTACCAGTAACGGGTGGTTCTTATGGTGAAAGTATTATTAAATATCAATGACAGCCTTGTACCAGTAACGAGTGGCTCTATGGTGAAAGTATTATTAAATATCAATGACAGCCTTGTACCAGTAACGAGTGGCTCTATGGTGAAAGTATTATAAAATACCAATGGCAGCCTTGTACCAGTAACGAGTGGCTCTATGGTGAAAGTATTATTAAATATCAATGGCAGCCTTGTACCAGTAACGAGTGGCTCTATGGTGGAAGCATTATTAGATACCAATGGCAGTCCTGTACCAGTAACGAATGGCTCTATGATGAAAGTAATATTAAATATCAATGACAGTCTTGTACCAGTAACGAGTGGCTCTATGGTGAAAGTATTATAAATACCAATGGCAGCCTTGTACCAGTAACGAGTGGCTCTATGGTGGAAAGTATTATTAAATATCAATGGCAGCCTTGTACCAGTAACGAGTGGCTCTATGGTGAAAGCATTATTAAATACCAATGGCAGTCCTGTACCAGTAACGAATGGCTCTATGATGAAAGAATTATTAAATATCAATGGCAACTTTGTACCAGTAACGTGTGGCTCTATGGTGAAAGCAATATTAAATATCAATGGCAGCCCTGTACCAGTAACGAGTGGTTCCATGGTGAAAGTATTATAAATACCAATGGCAGCCTTGTACCAGTACCGAGTGGCTCTATAGTGAAAGTATTATTAAATACCAATGGCAGCCTTGTACCATTAACGAGTGGCTCTATTATGAAAGCATTATTAAATATCAATGGCAGCCCTGTACCAGTTACGAGTGGCTCTATGGTGAAAGTAATATTAAACACCAATGGCAGCCTTGTACCAGTAACGGTGGTTTTATGGTGAAAGTAATATTAAATATTAATGGCAGCCTTGTACCAGTAACGAGTGGCTCTATGGTGAAAGTACTATTAAATATCAATGGCAGCCTTGTATCAGTAGCGAGTGGCTCTCTAGTGAAAGTATTATTAAATACCAATGGCAGCCTTGTACAAATAGCGAGTGGCTCTATTGTGAAAGTATTATTAAATACCAATGGCAGCCTTGTATCAGTCGTGAGTGGCTCTATGGTGAAAGTATTATTAAATACCAATGGCTCCATGGCAAGCATTATTAAATACCAACTGCAGCCTTGTACCAGTAACGAGTGGCTCTATGGTGAAAGTATTCTTAAATACCAATGGCAGCCCTGTACCAGTAACGGGTGGTTTTAACGTGAAAGTAATATCAACATATCAATGGCAGCCTTGCCAGTAATGAGTGGCTCTATTGTGAAAGTATTATAAAATACCAATGGCAGCAATGTACCAATAACGAATGGCTCTTTGGTGAAAGCATTATTAAATACCAATGGCAGCCTTGTACCAAATAGCGAGTGGCTCTATTGTGAAAGTATTATTAAATACCAATGGCAGCCTTGTATCAGTCGAGTGGCTCTATGGTGAAAGTATTATTAAATACCAATGGCTCTATGGTGCAAGTATTATTAAATACCAATTGCAGCCTTGTACCAGTAACGAGTGGCTCTATGGTGAAAGTATTCTTAAATACCAATGGCAGCCTTGTACCAGTAACGGGTGGTTTTAACGTGAAAGTAATATCAAATATCAATGGCAGCCTTGTGCCAGTAATGAGTGGCTCTATTGTGAAAGTATTATAAATACCAATGGCAGCAATGTACCAATAACGAATGGCTCTTTGGTGAAATCATTATTAAATACCAATGGCAGCCTTGTACCAGTAACGAGTGGCTCTATCATGTCACAACGTAAGCTATTATGAAAACCTTGCTGTTATTGATGTCTAGTATTGTAATGAACCTGATTTTCCTCCAGCATTTGCTTAAGGTGTCTAACCTCTGCTGTCAGACTGATGTTTGATTCTGTAGTTCTTGTGCATTAAGGAGTGGCTGATTCACTTCATCATTGTGATTATTGTTTTAGGGTTTAGGGTTTTAAAACATCAGTATTTAACTTATCATCGCGACCAGTATTCTTATTCATCGTAAACATCCAGCCTAATGTGGGTCACACTGGCACAACCTGTCGAGACACTTGATCACGACTGCATACATTTTTACTGCAACAAACCTGTATAAATATATCGTCGGGATGCATGTCGAGAGCCTTAAAATCTTCGTATTTGTAGTTTGTTGCATCATCTACTCTACACACCAACTGAAATGTCCAAGTCCATAACGCATGCAGAAAGTCATGTTGATAGGCACAATATTCTAGATTTGTACGTATTATAGAACGAAACTCGTCATACTCTAATGGTCTCTTAGCCTGTGATTCTTTACCCTCACCTCGTACTTCGGCTCTCTTAATCTCCTTTAAAAGTGCATTCAATTCAGGAGACTTGGTTGGATTTCCTTTTAGGTCCACTGTATCCCATTCCATATGATTTCTGGGCACAAAGTATGAGATTTTTTTTAAATACTGCAGTCCAGATTCTCTACACATTGTAGGACGATCATCGGGTCCAGGGGTTTCTCTACCGTATGCAAGCATCCTAAAGTATCTGCATTGATCAGCCGGCATGATCTGCACAAGCAGTTCAATATCAATATCTTGTAATTGTGCATAACTACTCCAATCTATATCAGGCCTCCAATAAGTCAGGAAGTCTCTTATTCTTTTCGTACTGCTTAACTACTATGGCCTGAACCATGTCTTAGCTGTTCATCTCAATAGTTGCAAAAGCATGTTTGTTTGTTTGTGTGTTGTTCATATTTATTACACTGCAAAAAACGTACGACCGTGCTTGTTTTACTCAAATAACATTCGAAGATTCTAGGCCTTTCATCCAATAGAATGACAATCAAATGACGAATTTAGATAAAATTTGAAGACTGGTCATATAAAGTCATAAATGAAGTGTCTTTGCTGCGACGATGTGTGCGACTAGAATGGTGAGAGTAACAGAAAAATACCATACTATCATGATTTAAAATCAATGGTGTTTGGCCTGGTGTGAGTGTACAAATCTCCGGTGACCAATCAAGTAGACGGATGGTCTTAATGAGTATGCTACACCATGGAAGAGTACTACCTCGGTCGTACGACCGAAACAATGTACCAGTAACGAGTGGCTCTATTTTGAAAGCATTATTAAATATCGATGGCAGTACTGTACTAGTAACGAGTGGCTCTATGGTGAAAGTATTGTTAAATACCAATGGCAGCCTTCTACCAGTAACTCTGTAAGTACGACTACTGTATAAATATTTTATTAAGAGGGATCAAATAAATAAACGTTCGAGTGCAACGACTTCCACGGTATCTGGACCTCTACGAACACTTTGGATCTTTTCTCCAGCATGCTGAAGAACCACCGTACTCTCACCTGTCCCTGACACATCAACAGATGTTCCCCATACCCTGGCTAATCACGCTGTTGAAGTACTACGTCAAAATTTCGGTTCAAACCAAATCATCGCGCTTGTTGGTTCCGCCTATGATACTTCCGATCCAGGCCAGCCAACACATACCAAATTCATCCGTGGTCTGGTGCAGCATTGGCTTAACCCCATCTTCGCTCCTCGACCAGATTATGACGAATAACCTGGTCCTTCTCAGTATTTCATACTCTACACTAACCCATTCCGCGGCACTACACGACGCAGACCCGATCTGTACCACAGAGGTGGGTGCTCTACTTAGTAGGTATCAGCAAGCGAATATATGGAACATTCGATAGTAACAGTGTTTTGTCAACACCGGCCCGAATTGACTCAGCGCATATCTTCCATTGTCGACTCCACTTGGCCCAAGCTTCAAACGGAATTTACTGACCACTTCCTCCCATCAATCTTTCCTGAACCACTACAACGACTATGAGAGCCATACCATATGTTCATACATTGTAACATACATACTTGTCATTTTTGAAATAAATAATATTATCCCTATTGTCAGTATTTTTATATTTGCAAACGTTTTTTTTAAATTTTTTAATATCCAGCAGAGGAGTCAAGAGGTGTGTGTAATTTTTTTTAAAATACTACTACATAAATATTTAAATACTGAATTATGTATATATGTATTTATGTATTGTACATAGTGAATACTCTTTTGTTTTAGCTTTTTTATTATTATTAAAAAAATAACAATAAAAATATATCATGTGAAAAATAGTTACACTCAATGACGTATATGCATCATTAAAAAACTTAACGTTTTTTATGGACTGTAAACTTGTTCATCATATATGGTACATACTTTAAAAACGGCTTTGTAAAACGTACATAAATTTAACTTTTTGATACAGCAGCATAAATCATCATCACGAAAATCAGAGGATTCTTCTCGACGACCAATCAGAAACCTATAGCACCCAACACAGAAGCTACACGCAATAATTTATAATGTAAATACCGTGTACAACTGTATATTTAGAACGATAAGTTCGCTCCAGCTCAACTATCTTGAATCTTCATATTTATTATATTTTTCATCTCAAATTGACTACCACTACTACTGCTACTATCTATTATGTATACTCTTCTAAATCCTTTGATATATCTTCATCACGAGCCGTGGTTATGCAGGTTACGTCGGGGTTGCGACCGCACTGCGCCCTTCACCCTATGGTCGTCCCCAGCCTCGTTCTGATATATGTATGCTATACCCGGAGGCAGGCCTCCAGGATGCGTATTTTGTCTTTGTATAGCAGTCCGTCGATGCTTCATTGATAGTGTAGCGTACGGTGATTGTTTTTATGTCCAGATATACTACCTCTCTCCTATTAGTATATATCGAACGATGTGTTGGATACTGCGAACAGTATTAGTTGATTGTGTCATTTTGCGTTGGAGTGTTTGCTCGATTATCTAAAGGGCTTGATAGCTTTAGAATATAGTGGGTAGACCCTTCAGTCGATTGTATCAGTATTTTGAGAGCATTCAACCAGTTCTCGCAGCCAGATACGTATGGTTGTAGTCTTGTTAGTGGCGACGTCCTCCTACTCAGTGTACGTATATATGAATTCCACGTACATTGGTGCGTTCAGTGGCATCTACCCAATCTATTAGAAATTCTGATACCGTTGAGACGTAGTTATACAGATTCGTCCGCAGCACGCATATTTGTAAATCTGCAGGATACACACATATTGTTGACACACACATTACACACACACACACACATATATATATATATATATATATATATATATGTGTGTCTTTGTCTGTGTCTGTGTCTGTGTCTGTGTCTGTGTCTGTGTCTGTCGTGTCTGTGTCTGTATCTGTATTCAGTGTGCGTATATATATATATATATATATTACCCGCTGAACGTTTGCTCTGAATACTCCCATCGTTATTCCTTGCTTTTGAACAGAAAGCCAGAACTTTGCTTCTCTTTCTTATCTGCCTTACGAACGTATCATGATCTAAACTCCATCAACTTGTAGTGCCTGGCCTTGCTATGTGGGAAAGGAATTGTCCACAAGTTCTGGTGGAGTTATTTGTACTCACACAATAGTGGGTGTGATTTGGCTTTTCAAGTTTGGTCGCTGTGCTTGGCTCTGGCTCCCTGTATGTTAACGATAGTTATTATCAAAATCGCAAGATTAAAACGGATATGACCCTAATCATGTTCAGTTTAGAAGGCTATGCCCAAATTTAGTGTTTTGTTTAGAAGACTATGTAATATGATTCATGATTACGATCTTCGTATGAGTATTACCACTTCTAGACGAAAGGATTGTTGTTCCGATAACAAGCTGCGTCTGCATTGCAGCCCGTGATTTTGTCTGGCTTCGTACCCGTGCAACACAAACGGAGTCTAAATATTATTCCAGTACAGTGTGACTCTGGCCTCACCAAGTCTCAACTTATATGTATGGTTGTTCAGTACTTTTCAAACAACTATCTTAATCGTACTTATATTTGTGTAAATTCTGTTACCTTAGTGGCCGCACCCACGCCTCCTCCTTATGAAGGATCAGGGGCTAATCACCCTGCCCCAGGTGTGAATCTGATAGATTACTGTGTGCGATCTACTACTGTGTAGAAAGTTTATGCTGCTATGAGTGTAATTATTCAAAAAATATAGCAATAAAATTGGTTTTGTGCACGTTAGGAAATGTGCTTACCAGGTGTATGCATCTCACTCACGCTACCTCAATTTGGACTCTGATTTTGTTGGAGGACTACTGCCGCACCCCAAC